>JAKSXO010000218.1:0-171600 GCA_024509115.1 Crotalus helleri
AGATAGATAGATAGAGATAGGTAGGTAGGTAGATAGATAGATAGAGATAGGTAGGTAGGTAGATTGATAGATACAGATAGGTAGGTAGGTAGGTAGATAGATACAGATATGTAGATAGGTAGATAGATAGAGATAGGTAGGTAGGTAGATGGATAGATAGAGATAGGTAGGTAGGTAGATAGATAGATACAGATAGGCAGGTAGGTAGGTAGATAGATACAGATATGTAGGTAGGTAGAAAGATAGATAGAGATAGGTAGGTAGGTAGATAGATAGATAGAGATAGGTAGGTAGGTAGATTGATAGATACAGATAGGTAGGTAGGTAGGTAGATAGATAGAGATAGGTAGGTAGGTATGTAGATAGATAGAGATAGGTAGGTAGGTAGGTAGATAAATACAGATAGGTAGGTAGATTGATAGATAGAGATAGGTAGGTAGGTAGATAGATAGATAGAGATAGGTAGGTAGGTAGATTGATAGATACAGATAGGTAGGTAGGTAGGTAGATAGATAGAGATAGGTAGGTAGGTAGATAGATAGATAGAGATAGGTAGGTAGGTAGATAGATAGATAGAGATAGGTAGGTAGGTAGATAAATAGATACAGATAGGTAGGTAGGTAGATTGATAGATAGAGATAGGTAGGTAGGTAGATAGATAGAGATAGGTAGGTAGATTGATAGAGATAGGTAGGTAGGTAGGTAGATAGATAGAGATAGGTAGGTAGGTAGATTGATAGATACAGATAGGTAGGTAGGTAGATAGATAGATACAGATAGGTAGGTAGGTAGATAAATAGATACAGATAGGTAGGTAGGTAGATTGATAGATAGAGATAGGTAGGTAGGTAGATAGATAGAGATAGGTAGGTAGATTGATAGAGATAGGTAGGTAGGTAGGTAGATAGATAGAGATAGGTAGGTAGGTAGATTGATAGATACAGATAGGTAGGTAGGTAGATAGATAGATACAGATAGGTAGGTAGGTAGATTGATAGATAGAGATAGGTAGGTAGGTAGATTGATAGATAGAGATAGGTAGGTAGGTAGGTAGATAGATAGAGATAGGTAGGTAGGTAGATATATAGATACAGATATGTAGGTAGATAGATAAATACAGATAAGTGGGTAGGTAGATAGATAGATAGAGATAGGTAGGTAGGTAGATAGATAGATAGAGATAGGTAGGTAGGTAGATAGATAGATAGAGATAGGTAGGTAGGTAGGTAGATAGATAGAAAGAGATAGGTAGGTAGGTAGGTAGATAGAGAGAGATAGGTAGGTAGGTAGATTGATAGATACAGATAGGTAGGTAGATAGAAAGATACAGATAGGTAGGTAGGTAGATATATAGATACAGATATGTAGGTAGGTAGATAGATAGATACAGATAGGTAGGTAGGTAGGTAGGTAGGTAGATACAGATAGGTAGGTAGGTTGATAGATAGAGATAGGTAGGTAGGTAGATAGATAGATAGAGATAGGTAGGTAGGTAGATAGATAGATACAGATAGGTAGGTAGGTAGATAGATAGATAGAGATAGGTAGGTAGGTAGATAGATACAGATATGTAGGTAGGTAGATAGATAGATAGAGATAGGTAGGTAGGTAGATTGATAGAGATAGGTAGGTAGGTAGGTAGATAGATAGAGATAGGTATGTAGGTAGATTGATAGAGATAGGTAGGTAGGTAGATAGATAGATAGAGATAGGTAGGTAGGTAGGTAGATAGATTGATAGATACAGATAGTTAGGTAGGTAGATAGATAGATACAGATAGGTAGGTAGGTAGATATATAGATACAGATATGTAGGTAGGTAGATAGATAGATACAGATAGGTAGGTAGGTAGGTAGATAGATACAGATAGGTAGGTAGGTAGATAGATAGAGATAGGTAGATAGGTAGATAGATAGATAGAGATAGGTAGGTAGGTAGATAGATAGATACAGATAGGTAGGTAGGTAGATTGATAGATAGAGATAGGTAGGTAGGTAGGTAGATAGATAGAGATAGGTAGGTAGGTAGATTGATAGATATAGATAGGTAGGTAGGTAGGTAGATTGATAGATAGAGATAGGTAGGTAGGTAGATAGACAGATAGAGATAGGTAGGTAGGTAGATAGATAGATAGAGATAGGTAGGTAGGTAGATAGATACAGATATGTAGGTAGGTAGATAGATAGATAGAGATAGGTAGGTAGGTAGATTGATAGAGATAGGTAGGTAGGTAGGTAGGTAGATAGATAGAGATAGGTATGTAGGTAGATTGATAGAGATAGGTAGGTAGGTAGATAGATAGATAGAGATAGGTAGGTAGGTAGATAGATTGATAGATACAGATAGTTAGGTAGGTAGATAGATAGATACAGATAGGTAGGTAGGTAGATATATAGATACAGATATGTAGGTAGGTAGATAGATAGATACAGATAGGTAGGTAGGTAGGTAGATAGATACAGATAGGTAGGTAGGTAGATAGATAGAGATAGGTAGATAGGTAGATAGATAGAGATAGGTAGGTAGGTAGATAGATAGATACAGATAGGTAGGTAGGTAGATTGATAGATAGAGATAGGTAGGTAGGTAGGTAGATAGATAGAGATAGGTAGGTAGGTAGATTGATAGATACAGATAGGTAGGTAGGTAGGTAGATTGATAGATAGAGAGGTAGGTAGGTAGATAGATAGATAGAGATAGGTAGGTAGGTAGATAGATAGATAGAGATAGGTAGGTAGGTAGATAGATACAGATATGTAGGTAGGTAGATAGATAGAGATAGGTAGGTAGGTAGGTAGATTGATAGATAGAGATAGGTAGGTAGGTAGGTAGATAGATAGAGATAGGTAGGTAGGTAGATTGATAGAGATAGGTAGGTAGGTAGATAGATAGATAGAGATAGGTAGGTAGGTAGATAGATAGATAGAGATAGGTAGGTAGGTAGGTAGATAGATAGATAGAGATAGGTAGGTAGGTAGATAGATAGTTAGAAATAGGTAGGTAGGTAGATTGATAGATAGAGATAGGTAGGTAGGTAGATAGATAGAGATAGGTAGGTAGGTAGATTGATAGAGATAGGTAGGTAGGTAGATAGATAGATAGAGATAGGTAGGTAGGTAGATAGATAGAGTTAGATAGGTAGGTAGATAGATAGATAGAGATAGGTAGGTAGGTAGATAGATAGATAGAGATAGGTAGGTAGGTAGATAGATAGATAGAGATAGGTAGGTAGGTAGGTAGATAGATAGAGATAGGTAGGTAGGTAGATAGATAGAGATAGGTAGGTAGGTAGGTAGATAGATAGAGATAGGTAGGTAGGTAGATTGATAGATACAGATAGGTAGGTAGGTAGGTAGGTAGATAGATACAGATAGGTAGGTAGGTAGATAGATAGATAGAGATAGGTAGGTAGGTAGATTGATAGATACAGATAGGTAGGTAGGTAGATTGATAGATAGAGATAGGTAGGTAGGTAGATAGATAGATAGAGATAGGTAGGTAGGTAGATTGATAGATAGAGATAGGTAGGTAGGTAGATATATAGATACAGATAGGTAGGTAGGTAGATTAATAGATAGAGATAGGTAGGTAGGTAGATAGATAGATAGAGATAGGTAGGTAGGTAGATTGATAGATAGAGATAGGTAGGTAGGTAGATAGATAGATAGATACAGATAGGTAGGTAGGTAGATTAATAGATAGAGATAGGTAGGTAGGTAGATAGATAGATAGAGATAGGTAGGTAGGTAGATAGATATATAGAGATAGGTAGATAGGTAGATAGATAGATACAGATGGGTAGGTAGGTAGATAGATAGATAGAGAAAGGTAGGTAGGTAAATAGATAGATAGAGATAGGTAGGTAGGTAGATTGATAGAGATAGGTAGGTAGGTAGATAGATAGAGATAGGTAGGTAGGTAGATTGATAGATACAGATAGGTAGGTAGGTAGATTGATAGATAGAGATAGGTAGGTAGGTAGATAGATAGATAGATAGAGATAGGTAGGTAGGTAGATTGATAGATACAGATAGGTAGGCAGGTAGATTGATAGATAGAGATAGGTAGGTAGGTAGATAGATAGATAGAGATAGGTAGGTAGGTAGATAGATAGATACAGATAGGTAGGTAGGTAGATAGATAGATAGAGATAGGTGGGTAGGTAGATAGATAGATACAGATAGGTAGGTAGGTAGATAGATAGATAGAGATAGGTAGGTAGGTAGATAGATAGATAGAGATAGGTAGGTAGGTAGATTGATAGAGATAGGTAGGTAGGTAGGTAGATAGATAGAGATAGGTAGGTAGGTAGGTAGGTAGGTAGATTGATAGATACAGGTAGGTAGGTAGATTGATAGATAGAGATAGGTAGGTAGGTAGATAGATAGATAGAGATAGGTAGGTAGGTAGATTGATAGATACAGATAGGTAGGTAGGTAGGTAGATTGATAGATAGAGATAGGTAGGTAGGTAGATAGATAGATAGAGATAGGTAGGTAGGTAGATTGATAGATAGAGATAGGTAGGTAGGTAAGTAGATAGATAGAGATAGGTAGGTAGGTAGATATATAGATACAGATATGTAGGTAGATAGATAGAGATAGGTAGGTAGGTAGATTGATAGATACAGATAGGTAGGTAGGTAGATTGATAGATAGAGATAGGTAGGTATGTAGAGAGATAGATAGAGATAGGTAGGTAGGTAGATTGATAGATACAGATAGGTAGGTAGGTAGATTGATAGATAGAGATAGGTAGGTAGGTAGATAGATAGAGATAGGTAGGTAGGTAGATAGATAGATACAGATAGATAGGTAGGTAGATAGATAGATAGAGATAGGTAGGTAGGTAGATAGATAGATACAGATAGGTAGGTAGATAGATAGATAGAGATAAGTAGGTAGGTAGATAGGTAGATAGAGATAGGTAGGTAGGTAGAGAGATAGATAGAGATAGGTAGGTAGGTAGATAGATAGATACAGATAGGTAGGTAGGTAGATTGATAGATAGAGATAGGTAGGTAGGTATGTAGATAGATAGAGATAGGTAGGTAGGTAGATTGATAGAGATAGGTAGGTAGGTAGATAGATAGAGATAGGTAGGTAGGTAGATAGATAGAGATAGGTAGGTAGGTAGATAGATAGATAGAGATAGGTAGGTAGGTAGATAGATAGATACAGATAGGTAGGTAGGTAGATAGATAGATACAGATAGGTAGGTAGGTAGGTAGATAGATAGATAGATAGAGATAGGTAGGTAGGTAGATAGATAGAGATAGGTAGGTAGGTAGATTGATAGATACAGATAGTTAGGTAGGTAGATTGATAGATAGAGATAGGTAGGTAGGTAAGATAGATAGAGATAGGTAGGTAGGTAGATTGATAGATAGAGATAGGTAGGTAGGTAGATAGATAGATACAGATAGGTAGGTAGGTACATAGATAGATAGAGATAGGTAGGTAGGTAGATAGATAGATAGAGATAGGTAGGTAGGTAGATAGATAGATACAGATAGGTAGGTAGGTAGATAGATAGATAGAGATAGGTGGGTAGGTAGATAGATAGATACAGATAGGTAGGTAGGTAGATAGATAGATAGAGATAGGTAGGTAGGTAGATAGATAGATAGAGATAGGTAGGTAGGTAGATTGATAGAGATAGGTAGGTAGGTAGGTAGATAGATAGAGATAGGTAGGTAGGTAGGTAGATTGATAGATACAGGTAGGTAGGTAGGTAGATTGATAGATAGAGATAGGTAGGTAGGTAGATAGATAGATAGAGATAGGTAGGTAGGTAGATTGATAGATACAGATAGGTAGGTAGGTAGATTGATAGATAGAGATAGGTAGGTAGGTAGATAGATAGATAGAGATAGGTAGGTAGGTAGATTGATAGATAGAGATAGGTAGGTAGGTAGGTAGATAGATAGAGATAGGTAGGTAGGTAGATATATAGATACAGATATGTAGGTAGATAGATAGAGATAGGTAGGTAGGTAGATTGATAGATACAGATAGGTAGGTAGGTAGATTGATAGATAGAGATAGGTAGGTATGTAGAGAGATAGATAGAGATAGGTAGGTAGGTAGATTGATAGATACAGATAGGTAGGTAGGTAGATTGATAGATAGAGATAGGTAGGTAGGTAGATAGATAGAGATAGGTAGGTAGGTAGATAGATAGATACAGATAGATAGGTAGGTAGATAGATAGATAGAGATAGGTAGGTAGGTAGATAGATAGATAGAGATAGGTAGGTAGGTAGAGAGATAGATAGAGATAGGTAGGTAGGTAGATTGATAGATACAGATAGATAGGTAGGTAGATAGATAGATAGAGATAGGTAGGTAGGTAGATAGATAGATAGAGATAGGTAGGTAGGTAGATAGATAGATACAGATAGGTAGGTAGGTAGATAGATACAGATAGGTAGGTAGGTAGATTGATAGATAGAGATAGGTAGGTAGGTAGATAGATAGAGATAGATAGGTAGGTAGATTGATAGATAGAGATAGGTAGGTAGGTAGATAGATAGATACAGATAGGTAGGTAGGTAGATTAATAGATAGAGATAGGTAGGTAGGTAGATAGATAGATAGAGATAGGAAGGTAGGTAGATAGATATATAGAGATAGGTAGATAGGTAGATAGATAGATACAGATAGGTAGGTAGGTAGATAGATAGATAGAGATAGGTGGGTAGGTAGATAGATAGATACAGATAGGTAGGTAGGTAGATAGATAGATAGAGATAGGTAGGTAGGTAGATAGATAGATAGACATAGGTAGGTAGGTAGATTGATAGAGATAGGTGGGTAGGTAGGTAGATAGATAGATAGAGATAGGTAGGTAGGTAGATTGATAGATACAGATAGGTAGGTAGGTAGATTGATAGATAGAGATAGGTAGGTAGGTAGATAGATAGATAGAGATAGGTAGGTAGGTAGAGAGATAGATAGAGATAGGTAGGTAGGTAGATTGATAGATACAGATAGATAGGTAGGTAGATAGATAGATAGAGATAGGTAGGTAGGTAGATAGATAGATAGAGATAGGTAGGTAGGTAGATAGATAGATACAGATAGGTAGGTAGGTAGATAGATACAGATAGGTAGGTAGGTAGATTGATAGATAGAGATAGGTAGGTAGGTAGATAGATAGAGATAGGTAGGTAGGTAGATTGATAGATAGAGATAGGTAGGTAGGTAGATAGATAGATACAGATAGGTAGGTAGGTAGATTAATAGATAGAGATAGGTAGGTAGGTAGATAGATAGAGATAGGAAGGTAGGTAGATAGATATATAGAGATAGGTAGATAGGTAGATAGATAGATACAGATAGGTAGGTAGGTAGATAGATAGATAGAGATAGGTGGGTAGGTAGATAGATAGATACAGATAGGTAGGTAGGTAGATAGATAGATAGAGATAGGTAGGTAGGTAGATAGATAGATAGAGATAGGTAGGTAGGTAGATTGATAGAGATAGGTGGGTAGGTAGGTAGATAGATAGATAGAGATAGGTAGGTAGGTAGATTGATAGATACAGATAGGTAGGTAGGTAGATTGATAGATAGAGATAGGTAGGTAGGTAGATAGATAGATAGAGATAGGTAGGTAGGTAGATTGATAGATACAGATAGGTAGGTAGATAGATAAATACAGATAGGTGGGTAGGTAGATAGATAGATAGAGATAGGTAGGTAGGTAGATTGATAGATAGAGATAGGTAGGTAGGTAGATTGATAGATACAGATAGGTAGGTAGGTAGGTAGGTAGGTACAGGTAGGTAGGTAGATAGATAAATACAGATAGGTGGGTAGGTAGATAGATAGATAGAGATAGGTAGGTAGGTAGATTGATAGATACAGATAGGTAGGTAGATAGATAGATACAGATAGGTAGGTAGGTAGATTAATAGATAGAGATAGGTAGGTAGGTAGATAGATAGATAGAGATAGGTTGTTAGGTAGATAGATAGATAGAGATAGGTAGGTAGGTAGATTAATAGATAGAGATAGGTTGTTAGGTAGATAGATAGATAGAGGTAGGTAGGTAGGTAGATAGATAGAGATAGGTAGGTAGGTAGATTGATAGATACAGATAGGTAGGTAGGTAGATTGATAGATAGAGATAGATAGGTAGGTAGATAGATAGATAGAGATAGGTAGGTAGGTAGGTAGATAGATACAGATAGGTAGGTATATAGATAAATACAGATAGGTGGGTAGGTAGATAGATAGATATAGATAGGTAGGTAGGTAGATTGATAGATACAGATAGGTAGTTAGGTAGATAGATAGATACAGATAGGTAGGTAGGTAGATTGATAGATAGAGATAGGTAGGTAGGTAGATAGATAGATAGAGATAGGTTGTTAGGTAGATAGATAGATAGAGATAGGTAGGTAGGTAGATAGATAGAGATAGGTAGGTAGGTAGGTAGATAGATAGAGGTAGGTAGGTAGATTGATAGATACAGATAGGTAGGTAGGTAGATTGATAGATAGAGATAGATAGGTAGGTAGATAGATAGATAGAGATAGGTAGGTAGGTAGGTAGATAGATACAGATAGGTAGGTAGATAGATAAATACAGATAGGTGGGTAGGTAGATAGATAGATATAGATAGGTAGGTAGGTAGATTGATAGATACAGATAGGTAGTTAGGTAGATAGATAGATACAGATAGGTAGGTAGGTAGATTGATAGATAGAGATAGGTAGGTAGGTAGATAGATAGATAGAGATAGGTAGGTAGGTAGATAGATAGATAGAGATAGGTAGGTAGGTAGATTGATAGATACAGATAGGTAGGTAGGTAGATTGATAGATAGAGATAGGTAGGTAGGTAGGTAGATAGATAGATAGAGATAGGTAGGTAGGTAGATTGATAGATACAGATCGGTAGGTAGGTACATTGATAGATAGAGATATGTAGGTAGGTAGATAGATAGATAGAGATAGGTAGGTAGGTAGATTGAAAGATAGAGATAGGTAGGTAGGTAGGTAGATAGATAGAGATAGGTAGGTAGGTAGATTGATAGATACATATAGGTAGGTAGGTAGGTAGATAGATAGAGATAGGTAGGTAGGTAGATTGATAGATACAGATAGGTAGGTAGGTAGATAGATAGATACAGATAGGTAGGTAGGTAGATTGATAGATAGAGATAGGTAGGTAGGTAGATTGATAGATACAGATAGATAGGTAGGTAGATAGATAAATACAGATAGGTAGGTAGGTAGATAGATACAGATAGGTAGGTAGGTAGATTGATAGATACAGATAGTTAGGTAGGTAGATTGATAGATAGAGATAGGTAGGTAGGTAGATAGATAGATAGAGATAGGTAGGTAGGTAGATTGATAGATAGAGATAGGTAGGTAGGTAGATAGATAGATACAGATAGGTAGGTAGGTACATAGATAGATAGAGATAGGTAGGTAGGTAGATAGATAGATAGAGATAGGTAGGTAGGTAGATAGATAGATAGAGATAGGTAGGTAGGTAGATAGATAGATAGAGATAGGTAGGTAGGTAGATTGATAGATACAGATAGGTAGGTAGGTAGATTGATAGATAGAGATAGGTAGGTAGGTAGATAGATAGATAGAGATAGGTAGGTAGGTAGATTGATAGATAGAGATAGGTAGGTAGGTAGGTAGATAGATAGAGATAGGTAGGTAGGTAGATATATAGATACAGATATGTAGGTAGATAGATAGAGATAGGTAGGTAGGTAGATTGATAGATACAGATAGGTAGGTAGGTAGATTGATAGATAGAGATAGGTAGGTATGTAGAGAGATAGATAGAGATAGGTAGGTAGGTAGATTGATAGATACAGATAGGTAGGTAGGTAGATTGATAGATAGAGATAGGTAGGTAGGTAGATAGATAGAGATAGGTAGGTAGGTAGATAGATAGATACAGATAGATAGGTAGGTAGATAGATAGATAGAGATAGGTAGGTAGGTAGATAGATAGATAGAGATAGGTAGGTAGGTAGAGAGATAGATACAGATAGGTAGGTAGGTAGATAGATACAGATAGGTAGGTAGGTAGATTGATAGATAGATAGAGATAGGTAGGTAGGTAGATAGATAGAGATAGGTAGGTAGGTAGATTGATAGATAGAGATAGGTAGGTAGGTAGATAGATAGATACAGATAGGTAGGTAGGTAGATAGATAGATAGAGGTAGATAGGTAGGTAGATAGATATATAGAGATAGGTAGATAGGTAGATAGATAGATACAGATAGGTAGGGAGGTAGATAGATAGATAGAGATAGGTGGGTAGGTAGAAAGATAGATACAGATAGGTAGGTAGGTAGATAGATAGATAGAGATAGGTAGGTAGGTAGATAGATAGATAGAGATAGGTAGGTAGGTAGATTGATAGAGATAGGTGGGTAGGTAGGTAGATAGATAGATAGAGATAGGTAGGTAGGTAGATTGATAGATACAGATAGGTAGGTAGGTAGATTGATAGATAGAGATAGGTAGGTAGATAGATAGATAGAGATAGGTAGGAAGGTAGGTAGGTAGATAGATACAGATAGGTAGGTAGATAGATAAATACAGATAGGTGGGTAGGTAGATAGATAGATAGAGATAGGTAGGTAGGTAGATTGATAGATAGAGATAGGTAGGTAGGTAGATTGATAGATACAGATAGGTAAATAGGTAGGTAGGTACAGGTAGGTAGGTAGATAGATAAATACAGATAGGTGGGTAGGTAGATAGATAGATAGAGATAGGTAGGTAGGTAGATTGATAGATACAGATAGGTAGGTAGATAGATAGATACAGATAGGTAGGTAGGTAGATTAATAGATAGAGATAGGTAGGTAGGTAGATAGATAGATAGAGATAGGTTGTTAGGTAGATAGATAGATAGAGATAGGTAGGTAGGTAGATAGATAGATAGAGATAGGTAGGTAGGTAGGTAGATAGATAGAGATAGGTAGGTAGGTAGATTGATAGATACAGATAGGTAGGTAGGTAGATTGATAGATAGAGATAGATAGGTAGGTAGATAGATAGATAGAGATAGGTAGGTAGGTAGGTAGATAGATACAGATAGGTAGGTAGATAAATACAGATAGGTGGGTAGGTAGATAGATAGATATAGATAGGTAGGTAGGTAGATTGATAGATACAGATAGGTAGTTAGGTAGATAGATAGATACAGATAGGTAGGTAGGTAGATTGATAGATAGAGATAGGTAGGTAGGTAGATAGATAGATAGAGATAGGTTGTTAGGTAGATAGATAGATAGAGATAGGTAGGTAGGTAGATAGATAGATAGAGATAGGTAGGTAGGTAGGTAGATAGATAGAGATAGGTAGGTAGGTAGATTGATAGATACAGATAGGTAGGTAGGTAGATTGATAGATAGAGATAGATAGGTAGGTAGATAGATAGATAGAGATAGGTAGGTAGGTAGGTAGATAGATACAGATAGGTAGGTAGATAGATAAATACAGATAGGTGGGTAGGTAGATAGATAGATATAGATAGGTAGGTAGGTAGATTGATAGATACAGATAGGTAGTTAGGTAGATAGATAGATACAGATAGGTAGGTAGGTAGATTGATAGATAGAGATAGGTAGGTAGGTAGATAGATAGATAGAGATAGGTAGGTAGGTAGATAGATAGATAGAGATAGGTAGGTAGGTAGATTGATAGATACAGATAGGTAGGTAGGTAGATTGATAGATAGAGATAGGTAGGTAGGTAGATAGATAGATAGAGATAGGTAGGTAGGTAGATTGATAGATACAGATAGGTAGGTAGGTACATTGATAGATAGAGATATGTAGGTAGGTAGATAGATAGATAGAGATAGGTAGGTAGGTAGATTGAAAGATAGAGATAGGTAGGTAGGTAGGTAGATAGATAGAGATAGGTAGGTAGGTAGATTGATAGATACATATAGGTAGGTAGGTAGGTAGGTAGATAGATAGATAGAGATAGGTAGGTAGGTAGATTGGTAGATACAGATAGGTAGGTAGGTAGATAGATAGATACAGATAGGTAGGTAGGTAGATTGATAGATAGAGATAGGTAGGTAGGTAGATTGATAGATAGAGATAGGTAGGTTGGTAGATTGATAGATACAGATAGGTAGGTAGGTACATTGATAGATAGAGATAGGTAGGTAGGTAGATAGATAGATAGAGATAGGTAGGTAGGTAGATAGATAGATAGAGATAGGTAGGTAGGTAGATAGATACAGATAGGTAGGTAGGTAGATTGATAGATAGAGATAGGTAGGTAGGTAGATTGATAGATACAGATAGGTAGGTAGGTAGATAGATAGATAGAGATACGTAGGTAGGTAGGTAGATAGATACAGATAGGTAGGTAGATAGATGAATACAGATAGGTGGGTAGGTAGATAGATAGATACAGATAGGTAGGTATGTAGATTGATAGATAGAGATAGGTAGGTAGGTAGATAGATAGATACAGATAGGTAGGTAGGTAGATATATAGATACAGATATGTAGGTAGGTAGATAGATAGATAGAGATAGGTAGGTAGGTAGATTGATAGATAGAGATAGGTAGGTAGGTAGATAGATAGATACAGATAGGTAGGTAGGTTGATAGATAGAGATAGGTAGGTAGGTAGGTAGATAGATAGAGATAGGTAGGTAGGTAGATTGATAGAGATAGGTAAGTAGGTAAGTAGATAGATAGATAGAGATAGGGAGGTAGGTAGATAGATAGATACAGATAGGTAGGTAGGTAGATAAATAGATACAGATAGGTAGGTAGGTAGATAGATACATACAGATAGGTAGGTAGGTAGGTAGGTAGATAGATACAGATATGTAGGTAGGTAGATAGATAGATAGAGATAGGTAGGTAGGTAGGTAGGTAGATAGATAGATACAGATAGGTGGGTAGGTAGATTGATAGATACAGATAGGTAGGTAGGTAGATAGATAGATACAGATAGGTAGGTAGGTAGATTGATAGATAGAGATAGGTAGGTAGGTAGGTAGATAGATAGAGATAGGTATGTAGGTAGATTGATAGAGATAGGTAGGTAGGTAGGTAGGTAGATAGATAGAGATAGGTAGGTAGGTAGATTGATAGATACAGATAGGTAGGTAGGAAGATAGATAAATAGATATAGGTAGGTAGGTAGATTGATAGATAGAGATAGGAAGGTAGGTAGATTGATAGATAGAGATAGGTAGGTAGGTAGATAGATAGATACAGATAGGTAGGTAGGTAGATTGATTGATAGAGATAGGTAGGTAGGTAGATAGATAGATAGAGATAGGTAGGTAGGTAGATAGATAGATACAGATAGGTAGGTAGGTAGATAGATAGATAGAGATAGGTAGGTAGGTAGATAGATAGATAGAGATAGGTAGGTAGGTAGATAGATAGAGATAGATAGGTAGGTAGATAGATAGATACAGATAGGTAGGTAGGTAGATTGATAGAGATAGGTAGGTAGGTAGGTAGATAGATAGAGATAGGCAGGTAGGTAGATAAATAGATAGAGATAGGTAGGTGGGTAGATAGATAGATAGAGATAGGTATGTAGGTAGATTGATAGATAGAGATGGGTAGGTAGGTAGATAGATAGATAGAGATAGGTAAGTAGGTAGGTAGATAGATACAGATAGGTAGGTAGATAGATTGATAGAGATAGGTAGGTAGGTAGGTAGATAGATAGATACAGATAGGTAGGTAGGTAGTTTGATAGATAGAGATAGGTAGGTAGGTAGATATATAGATACAGATATGTAGGTAGGTAGGTAGGTAGATAGATAGAGATATGTAGGTAGGTAGATAGATAGATCGAGATAGGTAGCTAGGTAGATTGATAGATACAGATCGGTAGTTAGGTAGATTGATAGATAGGTAGGTAGGTAAATAGATAGAGATAGGTAGGTAGGTAGATAGATAGATAGAGATAGGTAGGTAGGTAGATTGATAGATAGAGATAGGTAGATAGGTAGATAGATAGATAGATACAGATATGTAGGTAGGTAGATTGATAGATTAAGATAGGTAGGTATGTAGATAGATAGATACAGATAGGTAGGTATGTAGATTGATAGATACAGATAGGTAGGTAGGTAGGTAGGTAGATAGATAGAGATAGGTAGGTAGGTAGATTGATAGAGATAGGTAGGTAGGTAGATAGATAGATAGAGATAGGTAGGTAGGTAGATTGATAGATAGAGATAGGTAGGTAGGTAGGTAGATATATAGATACAGATATGAAGGTAGGTAGGTAGGTAGATATATAGATACAGATATGAAGGTAGGTAGGTAGGTAGATAGATAGAGATAGGTAGGTAGGTAGATAGATAGATAGAGATAGGTAGCTAGGTAGATTGATAGATAGAGATAGGTAGGTAGGTAGGTAGATATATAGATACAGATATGTAGGTAGGTAGGTAGGTAGGTAGATAGATAGAAATAGGTAGGTAGGTAGATAGATAGATAGAGATACTTAGATAGGTAGATAGATAGATACAGATATGTAGGTAGGTAGATTGATACAGATAGGTAGGTAGGTAGATTGATAGATACAGATAGGTAGGTAGGTAGGTAGGTAGATCGATAGAGATAGGTAGGTAGGTAGATTGATAGAGATAGGTAGGTAGGTAGATAGATAGATAGAGATAGGTAGGTAGGTAGATAGATAGATAGATAGAGATAGGTAGGTAGGTAGGTAGATTGATAGATAGAGATAGGTAGGTAGGTAAGTAGATAGATAGAGATAGGTAGGTAGGTAGATTGATAGATAGAGATAGGTAGATAGGTAGATAGATAGATACAGATATGTAGGTAGGTAGATTGATAGATACAGATACGTAGGTTGGTAGATAGATAGATACAGATAGGTAGGTAGGTAGATTGATAGATAGAGATAGGTAGGTAGGTAGATTGATAGATAGAGATAGGTAGGTATGTAGAGAGATAGATAGAGATAGGTAGGTAGGTAGATTGATAGATACAGATAGGTAGGTAGGTAGATTGATAGATAGAGATAGGTAGGTAGGTAGATAGATAGAGATAGGTAGGTAGGTAGATAGATAGATACAGATAGATAGGTAGGTAGATAGATAGAAATATATAGGTAGGTAGGTAGATAGATAGATAGAGATAGGTAGGTAGGTAGATTGATAGATACAGATAGATAGGTAGGTAGATAGATAGATAGAGATAGGTAGGTAGGTAGATAGATAGATAGAGATAGGTAGGTAGGTAGATAGATAGATACAGATAGGTAGGTAGGTAGATAGATACAGATAGGTAGGTAGGTAGATTGATAGATAGAGATAGGTAGGTAGGTAGGTAGATAGATAGAGATAGGTAGGTAGGTAGATTGATAGATAGAGATAGGTAGGTAGGTAGATAGATAGATACAGATAGGTAGGTAGGTAGATTAATAGATAGAGATAGGTAGGTAGGTAGATAGATATATAGAGATAGGTAGATAGGTAGATAGATAGATACAGATAGGTAGGTAGGTAGATAGATAGATAGAAATAGGTGGGTAGGTAGATAGATAGATACAGATAGGTAGGTAGATAGATAGATAGAGATAGGTAGGTAGGTAGATAGATAGATAGAGATAGGTAGGTAGGTAGATTGATAGAGATAGGTGGGTAGGTAGCTAGATAGATAGATAGAGATAGGTAGGTAGGTAGATTGATAGATACAGATAGGTAGGTAGGTAGATTGATAGATAGAGATAGGTAGGTAGATAGATAGATAGAGATAGGTAGGAAGGTAGGTAGGTAGATAGATACAGATAGGTAGGTAGATAGATAAATACAGATAGGTGGGTAGGTAGATAGATAGATAGAGATAGGTAGGTAGGTAGATTGATAGATAGAGATAGGTAGGTAGGTAGATTGATAGATAGAGATAGGTAGGTATGTAGAGAGATAGATAGAGATAGGTAGGTAGGTAGATTGATAGATACAGATAGGTAGGTAGGTAGATTGATAGATAGAGATAGGTAGGTAGGTAGATAGATAGAGATAGGTAGGTAGGTAGATAGATAGATACAGATAGATAGGTAGGTAGATAGATAGATAGAGATAGGTAGGTAGGTAGATAGATAGATAGAGATAGGTAGGTAGGTAGAGAGATAGATAGAGATAGGTAGGTAGGTAGATTGATAGATACAGATAGATAGGTAGGTAGATAGATAGATAGAGATAGGTAGGTAGGTAGATAGATAGATACAGATAGGTAGGTAGGTAGATAGATAGATACAGATAGGTAGGTAGGTAGATAGATACAGATAGGTAGGTAGGTAGATTGATAGATAGAGATAGGTAGGTAGGTAGATAGATAGAGATAGGTAGGTAGGTAGATTGATAGATAGAGATAGGTAGGTAGGTAGATAGATACAGATAGGTAGGTAGGTAGATTAATAGATAGAGATAGGTAGGTAGGTAGATAGATAGATAGAGATAGGTAGGTAGGTAGATAGATATATAGAGATAGGTAGATAGATAGATACAGATAGGTAGGTAGGTAGATAGATAGATAGAGATAGGTAGGTAGGTAGATTGATAGATACAGATAGGTAGGTAGGTAGATTGATAGATAGAGATAGGTAGGTAGATAGATAGATAGAGATAGGTAGGAAGGTAGGTAGGTAGATAGATACAGATAGGTAGGTAGATAGATAAATACAGATAGGTGGGTAGGTAGATAGATAGATAGAGATAGGTAGGTAGGTAGATTGATAGATAGAGATAGGTAGGTAGGTAGATTGATAGATACAGATAGGTAAATAGGTAGGTAGGTACAGGTAGGTAGGTAGATAGATAAATACAGATAGGTGGGTAGGTAGATAGATAGATAGAGATAGGTAGGTAGGTAGATTGATAGATACAGATAGGTAGGTAGATAGATAGATACAGATAGGTAGGTAGGTAGATTAATAGATAGAGATAGGTAGGTAGGTAGATAGATAGATAGAGATAGGTTGTTAGGTAGATAGATAGAGATAGGTAGGTAGGTAGATAGATAGATAGAGATAGGTAGGTAGGTAGGTAGATAGATAGAGATAGGTAGGTAGGTAGATTGATAGATACAGATAGGTAGGTAGGTAGATTGATAGATAGAGATAGATAGGTAGGTAGATAGATAGATAGAGATAGGTAGGTAGGTAGGTAGATAGATACAGATAGGTAGGTAGATAAATACAGATAGGTGGGTAGGTAGATAGATAGATATAGATAGGTAGGTAGGTAGATTGATAGATACAGATAGGTAGTTAGGTAGATAGATAGATACAGATAGGTAGGTAGGTAGATTGATAGATAGAGATAGGTAGGTAGGTAGATAGATAGATAGAGATAGGTTGTTAGGTAGATAGATAGATAGAGATAGGTAGGTAGGTAGATAGATAGATAGAGATAGGTAGGTAGGTAGGTAGATAGATAGAGATAGGTAGGTAGGTAGATTGATAGATACAGATAGGTAGGTAGGTAGATTGATAGATAGAGATAGATAGGTAGGTAGATAGATAGATAGAGATAGGTAGGTAGGTAGGTAGATAGATACAGATAGGTAGGTAGATAGATAAATACAGATAGGTGGGTAGGTAGATAGATAGATATAGATAGGTAGGTAGGTAGATTGATAGATACAGATAGGTAGTTAGGTAGATAGATAGATACAGATAGGTAGGTAGGTAGATTGATAGATAGAGATAGGTAGGTAGGTAGATAGATAGATAGAGATAGGTAGGTAGGTAGATAGATAGATAGAGATAGGTAGGTAGGTAGATTGATAGATACAGATAGGTAGGTAGGTAGATTGATAGATAGAGATAGGTAGGTAGGTAGATAGATAGATAGAGATAGGTAGGTAGGTAGATTGATAGATACAGATAGGTAGGTAGGTACATTGATAGATAGAGATATGTAGGTAGGTAGATAGATAGATAGAGATAGGTAGGTAGGTAGATTGAAAGATAGAGATAGGTAGGTAGGTAGGTAGATAGATAGAGATAGGTAGGTAGGTAGATTGATAGATACATATAGGTAGGTAGGTAGGTAGGTAGATAGATAGATAGAGATAGGTAGGTAGGTAGATTGGTAGATACAGATAGGTAGGTAGGTAGATAGATAGATACAGATAGGTAGGTAGGTAGATTGATAGATAGAGATAGGTAGGTAGGTAGATTGATAGATAGAGATAGGTAGGTTGGTAGATTGATAGATACAGATAGGTAGGTAGGTACATTGATAGATAGAGATAGGTAGGTAGGTAGATAGATAGATAGAGATAGGTAGGTAGGTAGATAGATAGATAGAGATAGGTAGGTAGGTAGATAGATACAGATAGGTAGGTAGGTAGATTGATAGATAGAGATAGGTAGGTAGGTAGATTGATAGATACAGATAGGTAGGTAGGTAGATAGATAGATAGAGATACGTAGGTAGGTAGGTAGATAGATACAGATAGGTAGGTAGATAGATGAATACAGATAGGTGGGTAGGTAGATAGATAGATACAGATAGGTAGGTATGTAGATTGATAGATAGAGATAGGTAGGTAGGTAGATAGATAGATACAGATAGGTAGGTAGGTAGATATATAGATACAGATATGTAGGTAGGTAGATAGATAGATAGAGATAGGTAGGTAGGTAGATTGATAGATAGAGATAGGTAGGTAGGTAGATAGATAGATACAGATAGGTAGGTAGGTTGATAGATAGAGATAGGTAGGTAGGTAGGTAGATAGATAGAGATAGGTAGGTAGGTAGATTGATAGAGATAGGTAAGTAGGTAAGTAGATAGATAGATAGAGATAGGGAGGTAGGTAGATAGATAGATACAGATAGGTAGGTAGGTAGATAAATAGATACAGATAGGTAGGTAGGTAGATAGATACATACAGATAGGTAGGTAGGTAGGTAGGTAGATAGATACAGATATGTAGGTAGGTAGATAGATAGATAGAGATAGGTAGGTAGGTAGGTAGGTAGATAGATAGATACAGATAGGTGGGTAGGTAGATTGATAGATACAGATAGGTAGGTAGGTAGATAGATAGATACAGATAGGTAGGTAGGTAGATTGATAGATAGAGATAGGTAGGTAGGTAGGTAGATAGATAGAGATAGGTATGTAGGTAGATTGATAGAGATAGGTAGGTAGGTAGGTAGGTAGATAGATAGAGATAGGTAGGTAGGTAGATTGATAGATACAGATAGGTAGGTAGGAAGATAGATAAATAGATATAGGTAGGTAGGTAGATTGATAGATAGAGATAGGAAGGTAGGTAGATTGATAGATAGAGATAGGTAGGTAGGTAGATAGATAGATACAGATAGGTAGGTAGGTAGATTGATTGATAGAGATAGGTAGGTAGGTAGATAGATAGATAGAGATAGGTAGGTAGGTAGATAGATAGATACAGATAGGTAGGTAGGTAGATAGATAGATAGAGATAGGTAGGTAGGTAGATAGATAGATAGAGATAGGTAGGTAGGTAGATAGATAGAGATAGATAGGTAGGTAGATAGATAGATACAGATAGGTAGGTAGGTAGATTGATAGAGATAGGTAGGTAGGTAGGTAGATAGATAGAGATAGGCAGGTAGGTAGATAAATAGATAGAGATAGGTAGGTGGGTAGATAGATAGATAGAGATAGGTATGTAGGTAGATTGATAGATAGAGATGGGTAGGTAGGTAGATAGATAGATAGAGATAGGTAAGTAGGTAGGTAGATAGATACAGATAGGTAGGTAGATAGATTGATAGAGATAGGTAGGTAGGTAGGTAGATAGATAGATACAGATAGGTAGGTAGGTAGTTTGATAGATAGAGATAGGTAGGTAGGTAGATATATAGATACAGATATGTAGGTAGGTAGGTAGGTAGATAGATAGAGATATGTAGGTAGGTAGATAGATAGATCGAGATAGGTAGCTAGGTAGATTGATAGATACAGATCGGTAGTTAGGTAGATTGATAGATAGGTAGGTAGGTAAATAGATAGAGATAGGTAGGTAGGTAGATAGATAGATAGAGATAGGTAGGTAGGTAGATTGATAGATAGAGATAGGTAGATAGGTAGATAGATAGATAGATACAGATATGTAGGTAGGTAGATTGATAGATTAAGATAGGTAGGTATGTAGATAGATAGATACAGATAGGTAGGTATGTAGATTGATAGATACAGATAGGTAGGTAGGTAGGTAGGTAGATAGATAGAGATAGGTAGGTAGGTAGATTGATAGAGATAGGTAGGTAGGTAGATAGATAGATAGAGATAGGTAGGTAGGTAGATTGATAGATAGAGATAGGTAGGTAGGTAGGTAGATATATAGATACAGATATGAAGGTAGGTAGGTAGGTAGATATATAGATACAGATATGAAGGTAGGTAGGTAGGTAGATAGATAGAGATAGGTAGGTAGGTAGATAGATAGATAGAGATAGGTAGCTAGGTAGATTGATAGATAGAGATAGGTAGGTAGGTAGGTAGATATATAGATACAGATATGTAGGTAGGTAGGTAGGTAGGTAGATAGATAGAAATAGGTAGGTAGGTAGATAGATAGATAGAGATAGGTAGATAGGTAGATAGATAGATACAGATATGTAGGTAGGTAGATTGATACAGATAGGTAGGTAGGTAGATTGATAGATACAGATAGGTAGGTAGGTAGGTAGGTAGATCGATAGAGATAGGTAGGTAGGTAGATTGATAGAGATAGGTAGGTAGGTAGATAGATAGATAGAGATAGGTAGGTAGGTAGATAGATAGATAGATAGAGATAGGTAGGTAGGTAGGTAGATTGATAGATAGAGATAGGTAGGTAGGTAAGTAGATAGATAGAGATAGGTAGGTAGGTAGATTGATAGATAGAGATAGGTAGATAGGTAGATAGATAGATACAGATATGTAGGTAGGTAGATTGATAGATACAGATACGTAGGTTGGTAGATAGATAGATACAGATAGGTAGGTAGGTAGATTGATAGATAGAGATAGGTAGGTAGGTAGATTGATAGATAGAGATAGGTAGGTATGTAGAGAGATAGATAGAGATAGGTAGGTAGGTAGATTGATAGATACAGATAGGTAGGTAGGTAGATTGATAGATAGAGATAGGTAGGTAGGTAGATAGATAGAGATAGGTAGGTAGGTAGATAGATAGATACAGATAGATAGGTAGGTAGATAGATAGAAATATATAGGTAGGTAGGTAGATAGATAGATAGAGATAGGTAGGTAGGTAGATTGATAGATACAGATAGATAGGTAGGTAGATAGATAGATAGAGATAGGTAGGTAGGTAGATAGATAGATAGAGATAGGTAGGTAGGTAGATAGATAGATACAGATAGGTAGGTAGGTAGATAGATACAGATAGGTAGGTAGGTAGATTGATAGATAGAGATAGGTAGGTAGGTAGGTAGATAGATAGAGATAGGTAGGTAGGTAGATTGATAGATAGAGATAGGTAGGTAGGTAGATAGATAGATACAGATAGGTAGGTAGGTAGATTAATAGATAGAGATAGGTAGGTAGGTAGATAGATAGATAGAGATAGGTAGGTAGGTAGATAGATATATAGAGATAGGTAGATAGGTAGATAGATAGATACAGATAGGTAGGTAGGTAGATAGATAGATAGAAATAGGTGGGTAGGTAGATAGATAGATACAGATAGGTAGGTAGATAGATAGATAGAGATAGGTAGGTAGGTAGATAGATAGATAGAGATAGGTAGGTAGGTAGATTGATAGAGATAGGTGGGTAGGTAGCTAGATAGATAGATAGAGATAGGTAGGTAGGTAGATTGATAGATACAGATAGGTAGGTAGGTAGATTGATAGATAGAGATAGGTAGGTAGATAGATAGATAGAGATAGGTAGGAAGGTAGGTAGGTAGATAGATACAGATAGGTAGGTAGATAGATAAATACAGATAGGTGGGTAGGTAGATAGATAGATAGAGATAGGTAGGTAGGTAGATTGATAGATAGAGATAGGTAGGTAGGTAGATTGATAGATAGAGATAGGTAGGTATGTAGAGAGATAGATAGAGATAGGTAGGTAGGTAGATTGATAGATACAGATAGGTAGGTAGGTAGATTGATAGATAGAGATAGGTAGGTAGGTAGATAGATAGAGATAGGTAGGTAGGTAGATAGATAGATACAGATAGATAGGTAGGTAGATAGATAGATAGAGATAGGTAGGTAGGTAGATAGATAGATAGAGATAGGTAGGTAGGTAGAGAGATAGATAGAGATAGGTAGGTAGGTAGATTGATAGATACAGATAGATAGGTAGGTAGATAGATAGATAGAGATAGGTAGGTAGGTAGATAGATAGATACAGATAGGTAGGTAGGTAGATAGATAGATACAGATAGGTAGGTAGGTAGATAGATACAGATAGGTAGGTAGGTAGATTGATAGATAGAGATAGGTAGGTAGGTAGATAGATAGAGATAGGTAGGTAGGTAGATTGATAGATAGAGATAGGTAGGTAGGTAGATAGATACAGATAGGTAGGTAGGTAGATTAATAGATAGAGATAGGTAGGTAGGTAGATAGATAGATAGAGATAGGTAGGTAGGTAGATAGATATATAGAGATAGGTAGATAGATAGATACAGATAGGTAGGTAGGTAGATAGATAGATAGAGATAGGTGGGTAGGTAGATAGAAAGATACAGATAGGTAGGTAGGTAGATAGATAGATAGAGATAGGTAGGTAGGTAGATAGATAGATAGAGATAGGTAGGTAGGTAGATTGATAGAGATAGGTGGGTAGGTAGCTAGATAGATAGATAGAGATAGGTAGGTAGGTAGATTGATAGATACAGATAGGTAGGTAGTTAGATTGATAGATAGAGATAGGTAGGTAGATAGATAGATAGAGATAGGTAGGAAGGTAGGTAGGTAGATAGATACAGATAGGTAGGTAGATAGATAAATACAGATAGGTGGGTAGGTAGATAGATAGATAGAGATAGGTAGGTAGGTAGATTGATAGATAGAGATAGGTAGGTAGGTAAGTAGATAGATAGAGATAGGTAGGTAGGTAGATTGATAGATAGAGATAGGTAGATAGGTAGATAGATAGATACAGATATGTAGGTAGGTAGATTGATAGATACAGATACGTAGGTTGGTAGATAGATAGATACAGATAGGTAGGTAGGTAGATTGATAGATAGAGATAGGTAGGTAGGTAGATTGATAGATAGAGATAGGTAGGTATGTAGAGAGATAGATAGAGATAGGTAGGTAGGTAGATTGATAGATACAGATAGGTAGGTAGGTAGATTGATAGATAGAGATAGGTAGGTAGGTAGATAGATAGAGATAGGTAGGTAGGTAGATAGATAGATACAGATAGATAGGTAGGTAGATAGATAGATAGATATAGGTAGGTAGGTAGATAGATAGATAGAGATAGGTAGGTAGGTAGAGAGATAGATAGAGATAGGTAGGTAGGTAGATTGATAGATACAGATAGATAGGTAGGTAGATAGATAGAGATAGGTAGGTAGGTAGATAGATAGATAGAGATAGGTAGGTAGGTAGATAGATAGATACAGATAGGTAGGTAGGTAGATAGATACAGATAGGTAGGTAGGTAGATTGATAGATAGAGATAGGTAGGTAGGTAGATA
Organism: Crotalus helleri; assembly: GCA_024509115.1. NCBI lineage: Eukaryota > Metazoa > Chordata > Lepidosauria > Squamata > Viperidae > Crotalus > Crotalus helleri. The sequence goes on from JAKSXO010000218.1 coordinate 23,685, forward strand.
GATAGAGATAGGTAGGTAGGTAGATTGATAGATAGAGATAGGTAGGTAGGTAGATAGATAGATACAGATAGGTAGGTAGGTAGATTAATAGATAGAGATAGGTAGGTAGGTAGATAGATAGATAGAGATAGGTAGGTAGGTAGATAGATATATAGAGATAGGTAGATAGGTAGATAGATAGATACAGATAGGTAGGTAGGTAGATAGATAGATAGAGATAGGTGGGTAGGTAGATAGATAGATACAGATAGGTAGGTAGGTAGATAGATAGATAGAGATAGGTAGGTAGGTAGATAGATAGATAGAGATAGGTAGGTAGGTAGATTGATAGAGATAGGTGGGTAGGTAGCTAGATAGATAGAGATAGGTAGGTAGGTAGATTGATAGATACAGATAGGTAGGTAGGTAGATTGATAGATAGAGATAGGTAGGTAGATAGATAGATAGAGATAGGTAGGAAGGTAGGTAGGTAGATAGATACAGATAGGTAGGTAGATAGATAAATACAGATAGGTGGGTAGGTAGATAGATAGATAGAGATAGGTAGGTAGGTAGATTGATAGATAGAGATAGGTAGGTAGGTAGATTGATAGATAGAGATAGGTAGATAGGTAGATAGATAGATACAGATATGTAGGTAGGTAGATTGATAGATACAGATACGTAGGTTGGTAGATAGATAGATACAGATAGGTAGGTAGGTAGATTGATAGATAGAGATAGGTAGGTAGGTAGATTGATAGATAGAGATAGGTAGGTATGTAGAGAGATAGATAGAGATAGGTAGGTAGGTAGATTGATAGATACAGATAGGTAGGTAGGTAGATTGATAGATAGAGATAGGTAGGTAGGTAGATAGATAGAGATAGGTATGTAGGTAGATAGATAGATACAGATAGATAGGTAGGTAGATAGATAGATAGATATAGGTAGGTAGGTAGATAGATAGATAGAGATAGGTAGGTAGGTAGAGAGATAGATAGAGATAGGTAGGTAGGTAGATTGATAGATACAGATAGATAGGTAGGTAGATAGATAGATAGAGATAGGTAGGTAGGTAGATAGATAGATAGATAGAGATAGGTAGGTAGGTAGATAGATAGATACAGATAGGTAGGTAGGTAGATAGATACAGATAGGTAGGTAGGTAGATTGATAGATAGAGATAGGTAGGTAGGTAGATAGATAGAGATAGGTAGGTAGGTAGATTGATAGATAGAGATAGGTAGGTAGGTAGATAGATAGATACAGATAGGTAGGTAGGTAGATTAATAGATAGAGATAGGTAGGTAGGTAGATAGATAGATAGAGATAGGTAGGTAGGTAGATAGATATATAGAGATAGGTAGATAGGTAGATAGATAGATACAGATAGGTAGGTAGGTAGATAGATAGATAGAGATAGGTGGGTAGGTAGATAGATAGATACAGATAGGTAGGTAGGTAGATAGATAGATAGAGATAGGTAGGTAGGTAGATAGATAGATAGAGATAGGTAGGTAGGTAGATTGATAGAGATAGGTGGGTAGGTAGCTAGATAGATAGAGATAGGTAGGTAGGTAGATTGATAGATACAGATAGGTAGGTAGGTAGATTGATAGATAGAGATAGGTAGGTAGATAGATAGATAGAGATAGGTAGGAAGGTAGGTAGGTAGATAGATACAGATAGGTAGGTAGATAGATAAATACAGATAGGTGGGTAGGTAGATAGATAGATAGAGATAGGTAGGTAGGTAGATTGATAGATAGAGATAGGTAGGTAGGTAGATTGATAGATAGAGATAGGTAGGTATGTAGAGAGATAGATAGAGATAGGTAGGTAGGTAGATTGATAGATACAGATAGGTAGGTAGGTAGATTGATAGATAGAGATAGGTAGGTAGGTAGATAGATAGAGATAGGTAGGTAGGTAGATAGATAGATACAGATAGATAGGTAGGTAGATAGATAGATAGAGATAGGTAGGTAGGTAGATAGATAGATAGAGATAGGTAGGTAGGTAGAGAGATAGATAGAGATAGGTAGGTAGGTAGATTGATAGATACAGATAGATAGGTAGGTAGATAGATAGATAGAGATAGGTAGGTAGGTAGATAGATAGATAGAGATAGGTAGGTAGGTAGATAGATAGATACAGATAGGTAGGTAGGTAGATAGATACAGATAGGTAGGTAGGTAGATTGATAGATAGAGATAGGTAGGTAGGTAGATAGATAGAGATAGGTAGGTAGGTAGATTGATAGATAGAGATAGGTAGGTAGGTAGATAGATACAGATAGGTAGGTAGGTAGATTAATAGATAGAGATAGGTAGGTAGGTAGATAGATAGATAGAGATAGGTAGATAGGTATAGATAGATACAGATAGGTAGGTAGGTAGATAGATAGATAGAGATAGGTGGGTAGGTAGATAGATAGATACAGATAGGTAGGTAGGTAGATAGATAGATAGAGATAGGTAGGTAGGTAGATAGATAGATAGAGATATGTAGGTAGGTAGATTGATAGAGATAGGTGGGTAGGTAGGTAGATAGATAGATAGAGATAGGTAGGTAGGTAGATTGATAGATACAGATAGGTAGGTAGGTAGATTGATAGATAGAGATAGGTAGGTAGATAGATAGATAGAGATAGGTAGGAAGGTAGGTAGGTAGATAGATACAGATAGGTAGGTAGATAGATAAATACAGATAGGTGGGTAGGTAGATAGATAGATAGAGATAGGTAGGTAGGTAGATTGATAGATAGAGATAGGTAGGTAGGTAGATTGATAGATACAGATAGGTAGGTAGGTAGGTAGGTAGGTACAGGTAGCTAGGTAGATAGATAAATACAGATAGGTGGGTAGGTAGATAGATAGATAGAGATAGGTAGGTAGGTAGATTGATAGATACAGATAGGTAGGTAGATAGATAGATACAGATAGGTAGGTAGGTAGATTAATAGATAGAGATAGGTAGGTAGGTAGATAGATAGATAGAGATAGGTAGGTAGGTAGATAGATATATAGAGATAGGTAGATAGGTAGATAGATAGATACAGATAGGTAGGTAGGTAGATAGATAGATAGAGATAGGTGGGTAGGTAGATAGATAGATACAGATAGGTAGGTAGGTAGATAGATAGATAGAGATAGGTAGGTAGGTAGATAGATAGATAGAGATAGGTAGGTAGGTAGATTGATAGAGATAGGTGGGTAGGTAGCTAGATAGATAGAGATAGGTAGGTAGGTAGATTGATAGATACAGATAGGTAGGTAGGTAGATTGATAGATAGAGATAGGTAGGTAGATAGATAGATAGAGATAGGTAGGAAGGTAGGTAGGTAGATAGATACAGATAGGTAGGTAGATAGATAAATACAGATAGGTGGGTAGGTAGATAGATAGATAGAGATAGGTAGGTAGGTAGATTGATAGATAGAGATAGGTAGGTAGGTAGATTGATAGATAGAGATAGGTAGATAGGTAGATAGATAGATACAGATATGTAGGTAGGTAGATTGATAGATACAGATACGTAGGTTGGTAGATAGATAGATACAGATAGGTAGGTAGGTAGATTGATAGATAGAGATAGGTAGGTAGGTAGATTGATAGATAGAGATAGGTAGGTATGTAGAGAGATAGATAGAGATAGGTAGGTAGGTAGATTGATAGATACAGATAGGTAGGTAGGTAGATTGATAGATAGAGATAGGTAGGTAGGTAGATAGATAGAGATAGGTATGTAGGTAGATAGATAGATACAGATAGATAGGTAGGTAGATAGATAGATAGATATAGGTAGGTAGGTAGATAGATAGATAGAGATAGGTAGGTAGGTAGAGAGATAGATAGAGATAGGTAGGTAGGTAGATTGATAGATACAGATAGATAGGTAGGTAGATAGATAGATAGAGATAGGTAGGTAGGTAGATAGATAGATAGATAGAGATAGGTAGGTAGGTAGATAGATAGATACAGATAGGTAGGTAGGTAGATAGATACAGATAGGTAGGTAGGTAGATTGATAGATAGAGATAGGTAGGTAGGTAGATAGATAGAGATAGGTAGGTAGGTAGATTGATAGATAGAGATAGGTAGGTAGGTAGATAGATAGATACAGATAGGTAGGTAGGTAGATTAATAGATAGAGATAGGTAGGTAGGTAGATAGATAGATAGAGATAGGTAGGTAGGTAGATAGATATATAGAGATAGGTAGATAGGTAGATAGATAGATACAGATAGGTAGGTAGGTAGATAGATAGATAGAGATAGGTGGGTAGGTAGATAGATAGATACAGATAGGTAGGTAGGTAGATAGATAGATAGAGATAGGTAGGTAGGTAGATAGATAGATAGAGATAGGTAGGTAGGTAGATTGATAGAGATAGGTGGGTAGGTAGCTAGATAGATAGAGATAGGTAGGTAGGTAGATTGATAGATACAGATAGGTAGGTAGGTAGATTGATAGATAGAGATAGGTAGGTAGATAGATAGATAGAGATAGGTAGGAAGGTAGGTAGGTAGATAGATACAGATAGGTAGGTAGATAGATAAATACAGATAGGTGGGTAGGTAGATAGATAGATAGAGATAGGTAGGTAGGTAGATTGATAGATAGAGATAGGTAGGTAGGTAGATTGATAGATAGAGATAGGTAGGTATGTAGAGAGATAGATAGAGATAGGTAGGTAGGTAGATTGATAGATACAGATAGGTAGGTAGGTAGATTGATAGATAGAGATAGGTAGGTAGGTAGATAGATAGAGATAGGTAGGTAGGTAGATAGATAGATACAGATAGATAGGTAGGTAGATAGATAGATAGAGATAGGTAGGTAGGTAGGTAGATAGATAGATAGAGATAGGTAGGTAGGTAGAGAGATAGATAGAGATAGGTAGGTAGGTAGATTGATAGATACAGATAGATAGGTAGGTAGATAGATAGATAGAGATAGGTAGGTAGGTAGATAGATAGATAGAGATAGGTAGGTAGGTAGATAGATAGATACAGATAGGTAGGTAGGTAGATAGATACAGATAGGTAGGTAGGTAGATTGATAGATAGAGATAGGTAGGTAGGTAGATAGATAGAGATAGGTAGGTAGGTAGATTGATAGATAGAGATAGGTAGGTAGGTAGATAGATACAGATAGGTAGGTAGGTAGATTAATAGATAGAGATAGGTAGGTAGGTAGATAGATAGATAGAGATAGGTAGATAGGTATAGATAGATACAGATAGGTAGGTAGGTAGATAGATAGATAGAGATAGGTGGGTAGGTAGATAGATAGATACAGATAGGTAGGTAGGTAGATAGATAGATAGAGATAGGTAGGTAGGTAGATAGATAGATAGAGATATGTAGGTAGGTAGATTGATAGAGATAGGTGGGTAGGTAGGTAGATAGATAGATAGAGATAGGTAGGTAGGTAGATTGATAGATACAGATAGGTAGGTAGGTAGATTGATAGATAGAGATAGGTAGGTAGATAGATAGATAGAGATAGGTAGGAAGGTAGGTAGGTAGATAGATACAGATAGGTAGGTAGATAGATAAATACAGATAGGTGGGTAGGTAGATAGATAGATAGAGATAGGTAGGTAGGTAGATTGATAGATAGAGATAGGTAGGTAGGTAGATTGATAGATACAGATAGGTAGGTAGGTAGGTAGGTAGGTACAGGTAGGTAGGTAGATAGATAAATACAGATAGGTGGGTAGGTAGATAGATAGATAGAGATAGGTAGGTAGGTAGATTGATAGATACAGATAGGTAGGTAGATAGATAGATACAGATAGGTAGGTAGGTAGATTAATAGATAGAGATAGGTAGGTAGGTAGATAGATAGATAGAGATAGGTTGTTAGGTAGATAGATAGATAGAGATAGGTAGGTAGGTAGATTAATAGATAGATATAGGTAGGTAGGTAGATAGATAGATAGAGATAGGTTGTTAGGTAGATAGATAGATAGAGATAGGTAGGTAGGTAGATAGATAGATAGAGATAGGTAGGTAGGTAGGTAGATAGATAGAGATAGGTAGGTAGGTAGATTGATAGATACAGATAGGTAGGTAGGTAGATTGATAGATAGAGATAGATAGGTAGGTAGATAGATAGATAGAGATAGGTAGGTAGGTAGGTAGATAGATACAGATAGGTAGGTAGATAGATAAATACAGATAGGTGGGTAGGTAGATAGATAGATATAGATAGGTAGGTAGGTAGATTGATAGATACAGATAGGTAGTTAGGTAGATAGATAGATACAGATAGGTAGGTAGGTAGATTGATAGATAGAGATAGGTAGGTAGGTAGATAGATAGATAGAGATAGGTAGGTAGGTAGGTAGATAGATAGATAGAGATACGTAGGTAGGTAGGTAGGAAGATACAGATTGTAGGTAGATAGATAAATACAGATAGGTGGGTAGGTAGATAGATAGATACAGATAGGTAGGTAGGTAGATTGATAGATACAGATAGGTAGGTAGATAGATAGATACATATAGGTAGGTAGGTAGATTAATAGATAGAGATAGGTAGGTAGGTAGATAGATAGATAGAGATAGGTTGTTAGGTAGATAGATAGATAGAGATAGGTAGGTAGGTAGATTAATAGATAGAGATAGGTAGGTAGGTAGATAGATAGATAGAGATAGGTTGTTAGGTAGATAGATAGATAGAGATAGGTAGGTAGGTAGATAGATAGATAGAGATAGGTAGGTAGGTAGGTAGATAGATAGAGATAGGTAGGTAGGTAGATTGATAGATACAGATAGGTAGGTAGGTAGATTGATAGATAGAGATAGATAGGTAGGTAGATAGATAAATAGAGATAGGTAGGTAGGTAGGTAGATAGATACAGATAGGTAGGTAGATAGATAAATACAGATAGGTGGGTAGGTAGATAGATAGATATAGATAGGTAGGTAGGTAGATTGATAGATACAGATAGGTAGTTAGGTAGATAGATAGATACAGATAGGTAGGTAGGTAGATTGATAGATAGAGATAGGTAGGTAGGTAGATAGATAGATAGAGATAGGTAGGTAGGTAGATAGATAGATAGAGATAGGTAGGTAGGTAGATTGATAGATACAGATAGGTAGGTAGGTAGATTGATAGATAGAGATAGGTAGGTAGGTAGATAGATAGATAGAGATAGGTAGGTAGGTAGATAGATACAGATAGGTAGGTAGGTAGATTGATAGATACAGATAGGTAGGTAGGTAGATAGATAGATAGAGATACGTAGGTAGGTAGGTAGGAAGATACAGATTGTAGGTAGATAGATAAATACAGATAGGTGGGTAGGTAGATAGATAGATACAGATAGGTAGGTAGGTAGATTGATAGATAGAGATAGGTAGGTAGGTAGATATATAGATACAGATAGGTAGGTAGGTAGATAGATAGATACAGATAGGTAGGTAGGTAGATATATAGATACAGATATGTAGGTAGGTAGATAGATAGATAGAGATAGGTAGGTAGGTAGATAGATAGATACAGATAGGTAGGTAGGTAGATAGATAGATAGAGATAGGTAGGTAGGTAGATTGATAGATACAGATAGGTAGGTAGGTAGGTAGGTAGATCGATAGAGATAGGTAGGTAGGTAGATTGATAGAGATAGGTAGGTAGGTAGATAGATAGATAGATAGAGATAGGTAGGTAGGTAGATAGATAGATAGAGATAGGTAGGTAGGTAGATTGATAGATAGAGATAGGTAGGTAGGTAAGTAGATAGATAGAGATAGGTAGGTAGGTAGATTGATAGATAGAGATAGGTAGATAGGTAGATAGATAGATACAGATATGTAGGTAGGTAGATTGATAGATACAGATACGTAGGTTGGTAGATAGATAGATACAGATAGGTAGGTAGGTAGATTGATAGATAGAGATAGGTAGGTAGGTAGATATATAGATACAGATATGTAGGTAGGTAGGTAGGTAGATAGATAGAGATAGGTAGGTAGGTAGATTGATAGAGATAGGTAGGTAGGTAGGTAGATAGATAGAGATAGATAGGTAGGTAGGTAGGTAGATTGATAGAGACAGATAGGTAGGTAGGTAGATAGATAGAGATAGGTAGGTAGGTAGATTGATAGATATAGGTAGGTAGGTAGGTAGATAGATAGAGATAGGTAGGTAGGTAGATTGATAGATAGAGATAGGTAGGTAGGTAGATTGATAGATACAGATAGGAAGGTAGGTAGATTTATAGATAGAGATAGGTAGGTAGGTAGATTGATAGAGATAGGTAGGTAGGTAGGTAGGTAGGTAGATAGATAGAGATAGATAGGTAGGTAGGTAGGTAGATTGATAGAGACAGATAGGTAGGTAGGTAGATAGATAGAGATAGGTAGGTAGGTAGATTGATAGATATAGGTAGGTAGGTAGGTAGATAGATAGAGATAGGTAGGTAGGTAGATAGATAGATAGAGATAGGTAGGTAGGTAGATAGATAGATACAAATAGGTAGGTAGGTAGGTAGATAGATAGAGATAGGTATGTAGGTAGATTGATAGAGATAGGTAGGTAGGTAGGAAGGTAGATAGATAGAGATAGGTAGGTAGGTAGATTGATAGATACAGATAGGTAGGTAGGAAGATAGATAGATAGATATAGGTAGGTAGGTAGATTGATAGATAGAGATAGGTAGGTAGGTAAATAGATAGATAGATAGAGATAGGTAGGTAGGTAGATAGATAGATAGAGATAGGTAGGTAGGTAGGTAGATAGATAGAGATAGGTAGGTAGGTAGGTAGATAGATAGAGATAGGTAGGTACGTAGGTAGATAGATACAGATAGGTAGGTAGCTAGATTGATAGATAGAGATAGGTAGGTAGGTAGATTGATAGATAGAGATAGGTAGGTAGGTAGATAGATAGATAGAGATAGGTAGGTAGGTAGATAGATACAGATAGGTAGGTAGGTAGATTGATAGATACAGATAGGTAGGTAGGTAGATAGATAGATAGAGATATGTAGGTAGGTAGGTAGGAAGATACAGATTGTAGGTAGATAGATAAATACAGATAGGTGGGTAGGTAGATAGATAGATACAGATAGGTAGGTAGGTAGATTGATAGATAGAGATAGGTAGGTAGGTAGATATATAGATACAGATAGGTAGGTAGGTAGATAGATAGATACAGATAGGTAGGTAGGTAGATATATAGATACAGATATGTAGGTAGGTAGATAGATAGATAGAGATAGGTAGGTAGGTAGATAGATAGATAGAGATAGGTAGGTAGGTAGATTGATAGATAGAGATAGGTAGGTATGTAGGTAGATAGATTGAGATAGGTAGGTAGGTAGATTGATAGAGATAGGTAGGTAGGTAGATAGATAGATAGAGATAGGTAGGTAAGTAGATTGATAGATAGAGATAGGTAGGTAGGTAGGTAGATAGATAGAGATAGGTAGGTAGGTAGATAGATAGATAGAGATAGGTAGGTAGGTAGATTGATAGATACAGATAGGTAGGTAGGTAGATAGATAGATAGAGATAGGTAGGTAGGTAGATAGATAGATAGATAGAGATAGGTAGGTAGGTAGATAGATAGATACAGATAGGTAGGTAGGTAAGTAGATAGATACAGATATGTAGGTAGGTAGATAGATAGATAGAGATAGGTAGGTAGGTAGATTGATAGATAGAGATAGGTAGGTAGGTAGGTAGATAGATAGAGATAGGTAGGTAGGTAGATTGATAGATACAGATAGGTAGGTAGGTAGATAGATAGATACAGATAGGTAGGTAGGTAGATTGATAGATAGAGATAGGTAGGTAGGTAGGTAGGTAGATAGATAGAGATAGGTAGGTAGATAGATGAATACAGATAGGTGGGTAGGAAGATAGATAGATACAGATAGGTAGGTATGTAGATTGATAGATAGAGATAGGTAGGTAGGTAGATAGATACAGATAGGTAGGTAGGTAGATAGATAGATAGAGATAGGTAGGTAGGTAGGTAGATTGATACAGATATGTAGGTAGGTAGATAGATAGATAGAGATAGGTAGGTAGGTAGATTGATAGATAGAGATAGGTAGGTATGTAGGTAGATAGATAGAGATAGGTAGGTAGGTAGATTGATAGAGATAGGTAGGTAGGTAGATAGATAGATAGAGATAGGTAGGTAGGTAGATTGATAGATAGAGATAGGTAGGTAGGTAGGTAGATAGATAGAGATAGGTAGGTAGGTAGATAGATAGATAGAGATAGGTAGGTAGGTAGATTGATAGATACAGATAGGTAGGTAGGTAGATAGATAGATAGAGATAGGTAGGTAGGTAGATAGATAGATAGATAGATAGAGATAGGTAGGTAGGTAGATTGATAGAGATAGGTACGTAGGTAGGTAGATAGATAGAGATAGTTAGGTAGGTAGGTAGGTAGATTGATAGAGACAGATAGGTAGGTAGGTAGATAGATAGAGATAGGTAGGTAGGTAGATTGATAGATATAGGTAGGTAGGTAGGTAGATAGATAGAGATAGGTAGGTAGGTAGATTGATAGATAGAGATAGGTAGGTAGGTAGATTGATAGATACAGATAGGAAGGTAGGTAGATTTATAGATAGAGATAGGTAGGTAGGTAGATAGATAGATACAGATAGATAGGTAGGTAGATTGATATATAGAGATTGGTAGGTAGGTAGATAGATAGATAGAGATAGGTAGGTAGGTAGATAGATAGAGATAGGTAGGTAGGTAGATAGATAGATAGAGATAGGTAGGTAGGTAGGTAGGTAGATACAGATAGGTAGGTAGGTAGATAGGTAGATAGAGATAGGTAGGTAGGTAGGTAGGTAGATACAGATAGGTAGGTAGGTACATAGATATATAGAGATAGGTAGGTAGGTAGATAGATAGAGATAGGTAGGTAGGTAGATAGATAGATAGAGATAGGTAGGTAGATAGATAGATACAAATAGGTAGGTAGGTAGGTAGATAGATAGAGATAGGTATGTAGGTAGATTGATAGAGATAGGTAGGTAGGTAGGAAGGTAGATAGATAGAGATAGGTAGGTAGGTAGATTGATAGATACAGATAGGTAGGTAGGAAGATAGATAGATAGATATAGGTAGGTAGGTAGATTGATAGATAGAGATAGGTAGGTAGGTAGATAGATAGATAGATAGAGATAGGAAGGTAGGTAGATAGATAGATAGAGATAGGTAGGTAGGTAGGTAGATAGATAGAGATAGGTAGGTAGGTAGATAGATAGATAGAGATAGGTAGGTAGGTAGATTGATAGATACAGATAGGTAGGTAGGTAGATAGATAGATAGAGATAGGTAGGTAGGTAGATAGATAGATAGATAGAGATAGGTAGGTAGGTAGATTGATAGATAGAGATAGGTAGGTAGGTAGATTGATAGATACAGATAGGTAGGTAGGTAGATAGATAGATAGAGATAGGTAGGTAGGTAGATAGATAGATAGATAGAGATAGGTAGGTAGGTAGATAGATAGATACAGATAGGTAGGTAGGTAAGTAGATAGATACAGATATGTAGGTAGGTAGATAGATAGATAGAGATAGGTAGGTAGGTAGATAGATAGATACAGATAGGTAGGTAGGTAGATAGATAGATAGAGATAGGTAGGTAGGTAGGTAGATTGATACAGATAGGTAGGTAGGTAGATAGATAGATAGAGATAGGTAGGTAGGTAGATTGATAGATAGAGATAGGTAGGTATGTAGGTAGATAGATAGAGATAGGTAGGTAGGTAGATTGATAGAGATAGGTAGGTAGGTAGATAGATAGATAGAGATAGGTAGGTAGGTAGATTGATAGATAGAGATAGGTAGGTAGGTAGGTAGATAGATAGAGATAGGTAGGTAGGTAGATAGATAGATAGAGATAGGTAGGTAGGTAGATTGATAGATACAGATAGGTAGGTAGGTAGATAGATAGATAGAGATAGGTAGGTAGGTAGATAGATAGATAGATAGAGATAGGTAGGTAGGTAGATTGATAGAGATAGGTACGTAGGTAGGTAGATAGATAGAGATAGTTAGGTAGGTAGGTAGGTAGATTGATAGAGACAGATAGGTAGGTAGGTAGATAGATAGAGATAGGTAGGTAGGTAGATTGATAGAGATAGGTACGTAGGTAGGTAGATAGATAGAGATAGTTAGGTAGGTAGGTAGGTAGATTGATAGAGACAGATAGGTAGGTAGGTAGATAGATAGAGATAGGTAGGTAGGTAGATTGATAGATATAGGTAGGTAGGTAGGTAGATAGATAGAGATAGGTAGGTAGGTAGATTGATAGATAGAGATAGGTAGGTAGGTAGATTGATAGATACAGATAGGAAGGTAGGTAGATTTATAGATAGAGATAGGTAGGTAGGTAGATAGATAGATACAGATAGATAGGTAGGTAGATTGATATATAGAGATTGGTAGGTAGGTAGATAGATAGATAGAGATAGGTAGGTAGGTAGATAGATAGAGATAGGTAGGTAGGTAGATAGATAGATAGAGATAGGTAGGTAGGTAGGTAGGTAGATACAGATAGGTAGGTAGGTAGATAGGTAGATAGAGATAGGTAGGTAGGTAGGTAGGTAGATACAGATAGGTAGGTAGGTAGATAGATATATAGAGATAGGTAGGTAGGTAGATAGATAGAGATAGGTAGGTAGGTAGATAGATAGATAGAGATAGGTAGGTAGGTAGATAGATAGATACAAATAGGTAGGTAGGTAGGTAGATAGATAGAGATAGGTATGTAGGTAGATTGATAGAGATAGGTAGGTAGGTAGGAAGGTAGATAGATAGAGATAGGTAGGTAGGTAGATTGATAGATACAGATAGGTAGGTAGGAAGATAGATAGATAGATATAGGTAGGTAGGTAGATTGATAGATAGAGATAGGTAGGTAGGTAGATAGATAGATAGATAGAGATAGGAAGGTAGGTAGATAGATAGATAGAGATAGGTAGGTAGGTAGGTAGATAGATAGAGATAGGTAGGTAGGTAGGTAGATAGATAGAGATAGGTAGGTAGGTAGGTAGGTAGATAGAGATAGGTAGGTAGGTAGGTAGATAGATACAGATATGTAGGTAGGTAGATAGATAGATAGAGATAGGTAGGTAGGTAGATTGATAGATAGAGATAGGTAGGTATGTAGGTAGATAGATAGAGATAGGTAGGTAGGTAGATTGATAGAGATAGGTAGGTAGGTAGATAGATAGATAGAGATAGGTAGGTAGGTAGATTGATAGATAGAGATAGGTAGGTAGGTAGGTAGATAGATAGAGATAGGTAGGTAGGTAGATAGATAGATAGAGATAGGTAGGTAGGTAGATTGATAGATACAGATAGGTAGGTAGGTAGATAGATAGATAGAGATAGGTAGGTAGGTAGATAGATAGATAGATAGAGATAGGTAGGTAGGTAGATAAATAGATACAGATAGGTAGGTAGGTAGGTAGATAGATACAGATATGTAGGTAGGTAGATAGATAGATAGAGAGGTAGGTAGGTAGATTGATAGATAGAGATAGGTAGGTAGGTAGGTAGATAGATAGAGATAGGTAGATAGGTAGATTGATAGATACAGATAGGTAGGTAGGTAGATAGATAGATACAGATAGGTAGGTAGGTAGATTGATAGATAGAGATAGGTAGGTATGTAGGTAGGTAGATAGATAGAGATAGGTATGTAGGTAGATTGATAGAGATAGGTAGGTAGGTAGGTAGGTAGATAGATAGAGATAGGTAGGTAGGTAGATTGATAGATACAGATAGGTAGGTAGGAAGATAGATAGATAGATATAGGTTGGTAGGTAGATTGATAGATAGAGATAGGTAGGTAGGTAGATTGAAAGATACAGATAGGAAGGTACGTAGATTGATAGATAGAGATAGGTAGGTAGGTAGATAGATAGATACAGATAGGTAGGTAGGTAGATTGATTGATAGAGATAGGTAGGTAGGTAGATAGATAGATAGAGATAGGTAGGTAGGTAGATAGATAGATACAGATAGGTAGGTAGGTAGATAGATAGATAGAGATAGGTAGGTAGGTAGATAGATAGATAGAGATAGGTAGGTAGGTAGATAGATAGATACAGATAGGTAGGTAGGTAGATAGAAAGATAGAGATACGTAGGTAGGTAGGTAGATAGATACAGATAGGTAGGTAGATAGATGAATAGAGATAGGTGGGTAGGTAGATAGATAGATACAGATAGGTAGGTATGTAGATTGATAGATAGAGATAGGTAGGTAGGTAGATAGATAGATACAGATAGGTAGGTAGGTAGATAGATAGATAGAGATAGGTAGGTAGGTAGGTAGGTAGATAGATACAGATATGTAGGTAGGTTTATAGATAGATAGAGATAGGTAGGTAGGTAGATTGATAGATAGAGATAGGTAGGTATGTAGGTAGATAGATAGAGATAGGTAGGTAGGTAGGTAGATAGATAGAGATAGGTAGGTAGGTAGATAGATAGATAGAGATAGGTAGGTAGGTAGATTGATAGATACAGATAGGTAGGTAGGTAGATAGATAGATAGAGATAGGTAGGTAGGTAGATAGATAGATAGATAGAGATAGGTAGGTAGGTAGATAGATAGATACAGATAGGTAGGTAGGTAGGTAGATAGATACAGATAGGTAGGTAGGTAGATATATAGATACAGATATGTAGGTAGGTAGATAGATAGATAGAGATAGGTAGGTAGGTAGATAGATAGATACAGATAGGTAGGTAGGTAGATAGATAGATAGAGATAGGAAGGTACGTAGATTGATAGATAGAGATAGGTAGGTAGGTACATAGATAGATACAGATAGGTAGGTAGGTAGATTGATTGATAGAGATAGGTAGGTAGGTAGATAGATAGATAGAGATAGGTAGGTAGGTAGATAGATAGATACAGATAGGTAGGTAGGTAGATAGATAGATAGAGATAGGTAGGTAGGTAGATAGATAGATAGAGATAGGTAGGTAGGTAGATAGATAGATAGAGATAGGTAGTTAGGTAGATAGATAGATACAGATAGGTAGGTAGGTAGATAGAAAGATAGAGATACGTAGGTAGGTAGGTAGATAGATACAGATAGGTAGGTAGATAGATGAATACAGATAGGTGGGTAGGTAGATAGATAGATACAGATAGGTAGGTATGTAGATTGA
Source organism: Crotalus helleri (assembly GCA_024509115.1). Classification (NCBI taxonomy): domain Eukaryota; kingdom Metazoa; phylum Chordata; class Lepidosauria; order Squamata; family Viperidae; genus Crotalus; species Crotalus helleri. The sequence goes on from JAKSXO010000218.1 coordinate 38,850, forward strand.
TAGATAGAGATAGGTAGGTAGGTAGATAGATAGATACAGATAGGTAGGTAGGTAGATATATAGATACAGATAGGTAGGTAGGTAGGTAGATAGATAGAGATAGGTAGGTAGGTAGATAGATAGATAGAGATAGGTAGGTAGGTAGATAGATAGATACAGATAGGTAGGTAGGTAGATTGATAGATAGAGATAGGTAGGTAGGTAGATTGATAGATACAGATAGGTAGGTAGGTAGATAGATAGATAGAGATACGTAGGTAGGTAGGTAGATAGATACAGATAGGTAGGTAGATAGATGAATACAGATAGGTGGGTAGGAAGATAGATAGATACAGATAGGTAGGTATGTAGATTGATAGATAGAGATAGGTAGGTAGGTAGATAGATAGATACAGATAGGTAGGTAGGTAGATATATAGATACAGATATGTAGGTAGGTAGATAGATAGATAGAGATAGGTAGGTAGGTAGATTGATAGATAGAGATAGGTAGGTAGGTAGGTAGATAGATAGAGATAGGTAGGTAGGTAGATTGATAGAGATAGGTAAGTAGGTTAGTAGATAGATAGATAGAGATAGGTAGGTAGGTAGATAGATAGATACAGATAGGTAGGTAGGTAGATAGATAGATACAGATATGTAGGTAGGTAGATAGATAGATACAGATAGGTAGGTAGGTAGGTAGATAGATACAGATATGTAGGTAGGTAGATAGATAGATAGAGATAGGTAGGTAGGTAGATAGATAGATACAGATAGGTGGGTAGGTAGATAGATTGATACAGATATGTAAGTAGGTAGATAGATAGATACAGATAGGCAGGTAGGTAGATAAATAGATAGAGATAGGTAGGTGGGTAGATAGATAGATAGAGATAGGTAGGTAGGTAGATTGATAGATAGAGATGGGTAGGTAGGTAGATAGATAGATAGAGATAGGTAAGTAGGTAGGTAGATAGATACAGATAGGTAGGTAGATAGATTGATAGAGATAGGTAGGTAGGTAGGTAGATAGATAGATACAGATAGGTAGGTAGGTAGTTTGATAGATAGAGATAGGTAGGTAGGTAGATATATAGATACAGATATGTAGGTAGGTAGGTAGGTAGGTAGATAGATAGAGATATGTAGGTAGGTAGATAGATAGATCGAGATAGGTAGCTAGGTAGATTGATAGATACAGATCGGTAGTTAGGTAGATTGATAGATAGGTAGGTAGGTAAATAGATAGAGATAGGTAGGTAGGTAGATAGATAGATAGAGATAGGTAGGTAGGTAGATTGATAGATAGAGATAGGTAGATAGGTAGATAGATACAGATATGTAGGTAGGTAGATTGATAGATACAGATAGGTAGGTATGTAGATAGATAGATACAGATAGGTAGGTATGTAGATTGATAGATACAGATAGGTAGGTAGGTAGGTTGGTAGATAGATAGAGATAGGTAGGTAGGTAGATTGATAGAGATAGGTAGGTAGGTAGATAGATAGATAGAGATAGGTAGGTAGGTAGATTGATAGATAGAGATAGGTAGGTAGGTAGATATATAGATACAGATATGAAGGTAGGTAGGTAGGTAGATATATAGATACAGATATGAAGGTAGGTAGGTAGGTAGATAGATAGAGATAGGTAGGTAGGTAGATAGATAGATAGAGATTGGTAGCTAGGTAGATTGATAGATAGAGATAGGTAGGTAGGTAGGTAGATATATAGATACAGATATGTAGGTAGGTAGGTAGGTAGGTAGATAGATAGAGATAGGTAGGTAGGTAGATAGATAGATAGATAGAGATAGGTACCTAGGTAGATTGATAGATACAGATAGGTAGTAGGTAGATTGATAGATAGGTAGGTAGGTAAATAGATAGAGATAGGTAGGTAGGTAGATAGATAGATAGAGATAGGTAGATAGGTAGATAGATAGATACAGATATGTAGGTAGGTAGATTGATAGATACAGATAGGTAGGTAGGTAGATAGGTAGATACAGATAGGTAGGTAGGTAGATTGATAGATAGAGATAGGTAGGTAGGTAGATTGATAGATACAGATAGGTAGGTAGGTAGGTAGGTAGATCGATAGAGATAGGTAGGTAGGTAGATTGATAGAGATAGGTAGGTAGGTAGATAGATAGATAGAGATAGGTAGGTAGGTAGATAGATAGATAGAGATAGGTAGGTAGGTAGATTGATAGATAGAGATAGGTAGGTAGGTAGGTAGATAGATAGAGATAGGTAGGTAGGTAGATTGATAGATAGAGATAGGTAGATAGGTAGATATATAGATACAGATAGGTAGGTAGGTAGGTAGGTAGATAGATAGAGATAGGTAGGTAGGTAGATTGATAGATAGAGATAGGTAGGTAAGTAGATATATAGATACAGATAGGTAGGTAGGTAGATTGATAGATACAGATAGGTAGGTAGGTAGATAGATAGATACAGATAGGTGGGTAGGTAGATTGATAGATACAGATAGGTAGGTAGGTAGATAGATAGATAGAGATACGTAGGTAGGTAGGTAGATAGATACAGATAGGTAGGTAGATAGATGAATACAGATAGGTGGGTAGGAAGATAGATAGATACAGATAGGTAGGTATGTAGATTGATAGATAGAGATAGGTAGGTAGGTAGATAGATAGATACAGATAGGTAGGTAGGTAGATATATAGATACAGATATGTAGGTAGGTAGATAGATAGATAGAGATACGTAGGTAGGTAGGTAGATAGATACAGATAGGTAGGTAGATAGATGAATACAGATAGGTGGGTAGGTAGATATATAGATACAGATATGTAGGTAGGTAGATAGATAGATAGAGATAGGTAGGTAGGTAGATTGATAGATAGAGATAGGTAGGTAGGTAGATAGATAGATACAGATAGGTAGGTAGGTTGATAGATAGAGATAGGTAGGTAGGTAGGTAGATAGATAGAGATAGGTAGGTAGGTAGATTGATAGAGATAGGTAAGTAGGTTAGTAGATAGATAGATAGAGATAGGTAGGTAGGTAGATAGATAGATACAGATAGGTAGGTAGGTAGATATATAGATACAGATATGTAGGTAGGTAGATAGATAGATACAGATAGGTAGGTAGGTAGGTAGGTAGATAGATACAGATATGTAGGTAGGTAGATAGATAGATAGAGATAGGTAGGTAGGTAGATAGATAGATACAGATAGGTGGGTAGGTAGATAGATTGATACAGATATGGAAGTAGGTAGATAGATAGATACAGATAGGCAGGTAGGTAGATAAATAGATAGAGATAGGTAGGTGGGTAGATAGATAGATAGAGATAGGTAGGTAGGTAGATTGATAGATAGAGATGGGTAGGTAGGTAGATAGATAGATAGAGATAGGTAAGTAGGTAGGTAGATAGATACAGATAGGTAGGTAGATAGATTGATAGAGATAGGTAGGTAGGTAGGTAGATAGATAGATACAGATAGGTAGGTAGGTAGTTTGATAGATAGAGATAGGTAGGTAGGTAGATATATAGATACAGATATGTAGGTAGGTAGGTAGATAGATAGAGATATGTAGGTAGGTAGATAGATAGATCGAGATAGGTAGCTAGGTAGATTGATAGATACAGATCGGTAGTTAGGTAGATTGATAGATAGGTAGGTAGGTAAATAGATAGAGATAGGTAGGTAGGTAGATAGATAGATAGAGATAGGTAGGTAGGTAGATTGATAGATAGAGATAGGTAGATAGGTAGATAGATACAGATATGTAGGTAGGTAGATTGATAGATACAGATAGGTAGGTATGTAGATAGATAGATACAGATAGGTAGGTATGTAGATTGATAGATACAGATAGGTAGGTAGGTAGGTAGGTAGATAGATAGAGATAGGTAGGTAGGTAGATTGATAGAGATAGGTAGGTAGGTAGATAGATAGATAGAGATAGGTAGGTAGGTAGATTGATAGATAGAGATAGGTAGGTAGGTAGATATATAGATACAGATATGAAGGTAGGTAGGTAGGTAGATATATAGATACAGATATGAAGGTAGGTAGGTAGGTAGATAGATAGAGATAGGTAGGTAGGTAGATAGATAGATAGAGATTGGTAGCTAGGTAGATTGATAGATAGAGATAGGTAGGTAGGTAGGTAGATATATAGATACAGATATGTAGGTAGGTAGGTAGGTAGGTAGATAGATAGAGATAGGTAGGTAGGTAGATAGATAGATAGATAGAGATAGGTACCTAGGTAGATTGATAGATACAGATAGGTAGTAGGTAGATTGATAGATAGGTAGGTAGGTAAATAGATAGAGATAGGTAGGTAGGTAGATAGATAGATAGAGATAGGTAGATAGGTAGATAGATACAGATATGTAGGTAGGTAGATTGATAGATACAGATAGGTAGGTAGGTAGATAGGTAGATACAGATAGGTAGGTAGGTAGATTGATAGATAGAGATAGGTAGGTAGGTAGATAGATAGATACAGATAGGTGGGTAGGTAGATTGATAGATAGAGATAGGTAGGTATGTAGATTGATAGATAGAGATAGGTAGGTAGGTAGATTGATAGATACAGATAGGTAGGTAGGTAGATAGATAGAGATAGGTAGGTAGGTAGATAGATAGATAGAGATAGGTAGGTAGGTAGATAGATAGATAGAGATAGGTAGGTAGGTAGATTGATAGAGATAGGTAGGTAGGTAGGTAGATAGATAGAGATAGGTAGGTAGGTAGATAGATAGATACAGATAGGTAGGTAGGTAGGTAGATAGATAGAGATAGGTAGGTAGGTAGATAGATAGATACAGATAGGTAGGTAGGTAGGTAGATAGATAGAGATAGGTAGGTAAGTAGATTGATAGATAGAGATAGGTAGGTAGGAAGATAGATAGATAGATATAGGTTGGTAGGTAGATTGATAGATAGAGATAGGTAGGTAGGTAGATTGAAAGATACAGATAGGAAGGTACGTAGATTGATAGATAGAGATAGGTAGGTAGGTAGATAGATAGATACAGATAGGTAGGTAGGTAGATTGATTGATAGAGATAGGTAGGTAGGTAGATAGATAGATAGAGATAGGTAGGTAGGTAGATAGATAGATACAGATAGGTAGGTAGGTAGATAGATAGATAGAGATAGGTAGGTAGGTAGATAGATAGATAGAGATAGGTAGGTAGGTAGATAGATAGATACAGATAGGTAGGTAGGTAGATAGAAAGATAGAGATACGTAGGTAGGTAGGTAGATAGATACAGATAGGTAGGTAGATAGATGAATAGAGATAGGTGGGTAGGTAGATAGATAGATACAGATAGGTAGGTATGTAGATTGATAGATAGAGATAGGTAGGTAGGTAGATAGATAGATACAGATAGGTAGGTAGGTAGATAGATAGATAGAGATAGGTAGGTAGGTAGGTAGATAGATACAGATATGTAGGTAGGTTTATAGATAGATAGAGATAGGTAGGTAGGTAGATTGATAGATAGAGATAGGTAGGTATGTAGGTAGATAGATAGAGATAGGTAGGTAGGTAGATTGATAGAGATAGGTAGGTAGGTAGATAGATAGATAGAGATAGGTAGGTAGGTAGATTGATAGATAGAGATAGGTAGGTAGGTAGGTAGATAGATAGAGATAGGTAGGTAGGTAGATAGATAGATAGAGATAGGTAGGTAGGTAGATAGATAGATAGAGATAGGTAGGTAGGTAGATAGATAGATAGATAGAGATAGGTAGGTAGGTAGATAGATAGATACAGATAGGTAGGTAGGTAGGTAGATAGATACAGATAGGTAGGTAGGTAGATATATAGATACAGATATGTAGGTAGGTAGATAGATAGATAGAGATAGGTAGGTAGGTAGATAGATAGATACAGATAGGTAGGTAGGTAGATAGATAGATAGAGATAGGAAGGTACGTAGATTGATAGATAGAGATAGGTAGGTAGGTACATAGATAGATACAGATAGGTAGGTAGGTAGATTGATTGATAGAGATAGGTAGGTAGGTAGATAGATAGATAGAGATAGGTAGGTAGGTAGATAGATAGATACAGATAGGTAGGTAGGTAGATAGATAGATAGAGATAGGTAGGTAGGTAGATAGATAGATAGAGATAGGTAGGTAGGTAGATAGATAGATAGAGATAGGTAGTTAGGTAGATAGATAGATACAGATAGGTAGGTAGGTAGATAGAAAGATAGAGATACGTAGGTAGGTAGGTAGATAGATACAGATAGGTAGGTAGATAGATGAATACAGATAGGTGGGTAGGTAGATAGATAGATACAGATAGGTAGGTATGTAGATTGATAGATAGAGATAGGTAGGTAGGTAGATAGATAGATACAGATAGGTAGGTAGGTAGATATATAGATACAGATAGGTAGGTAGGTAGGTAGATAGATAGAGATAGGTAGGTAGGTAGATAGATAGATAGAGATAGGTAGGTAGGTAGATAGATAGATACAGATAGGTAGGTAGGTAGATTGATAGATAGAGATAGGTAGGTAGGTAGATTGATAGATACAGATAGGTAGGTAGGTAGATAGATAGATAGAGATACGTAGGTAGGTAGGTAGATAGATACAGATAGGTAGGTAGATAGATGAATACAGATAGGTGGGTAGGAAGATAGATAGATACAGATAGGTAGGTATGTAGATTGATAGATAGAGATAGGTAGGTAGGTAGATAGATAGATACAGATAGGTAGGTAGGTAGATATATAGATACAGATATGTAGGTAGGTAGATAGATAGATAGAGATAGGTAGGTAGGTAGATTGATAGATAGAGATAGGTAGGTAGGTAGGTAGATAGATAGAGATAGGTAGGTAGGTAGATTGATAGAGATAGGTAAGTAGGTTAGTAGATAGATAGATAGAGATAGGTAGGTAGGTAGATAGATAGATACAGATAGGTAGGTAGGTAGATAGATAGATACAGATATGTAGGTAGGTAGATAGATAGATACAGATAGGTAGGTAGGTAGGTAGATAGATACAGATATGTAGGTAGGTAGATAGATAGATAGAGATAGGTAGGTAGGTAGATAGATAGATACAGATAGGTGGGTAGGTAGATAGATTGATACAGATATGTAAGTAGGTAGATAGATAGATACAGATAGGCAGGTAGGTAGATAAATAGATAGAGATAGGTAGGTGGGTAGATAGATAGATAGAGATAGGTAGGTAGGTAGATTGATAGATAGAGATGGGTAGGTAGGTAGATAGATAGATAGAGATAGGTAAGTAGGTAGGTAGATAGATACAGATAGGTAGGTAGATAGATTGATAGAGATAGGTAGGTAGGTAGGTAGATAGATAGATACAGATAGGTAGGTAGGTAGTTTGATAGATAGAGATAGGTAGGTAGGTAGATATATAGATACAGATATGTAGGTAGGTAGGTAGGTAGGTAGATAGATAGAGATATGTAGGTAGGTAGATAGATAGATCGAGATAGGTAGCTAGGTAGATTGATAGATACAGATCGGTAGTTAGGTAGATTGATAGATAGGTAGGTAGGTAAATAGATAGAGATAGGTAGGTAGGTAGATAGATAGATAGAGATAGGTAGGTAGGTAGATTGATAGATAGAGATAGGTAGATAGGTAGATAGATACAGATATGTAGGTAGGTAGATTGATAGATACAGATAGGTAGGTATGTAGATAGATAGATACAGATAGGTAGGTATGTAGATTGATAGATACAGATAGGTAGGTAGGTAGGTTGGTAGATAGATAGAGATAGGTAGGTAGGTAGATTGATAGAGATAGGTAGGTAGGTAGATAGATAGATAGAGATAGGTAGGTAGGTAGATTGATAGATAGAGATAGGTAGGTAGGTAGATATATAGATACAGATATGAAGGTAGGTAGGTAGGTAGATATATAGATACAGATATGAAGGTAGGTAGGTAGGTAGATAGATAGAGATAGGTAGGTAGGTAGATAGATAGATAGAGATTGGTAGCTAGGTAGATTGATAGATAGAGATAGGTAGGTAGGTAGGTAGATATATAGATACAGATATGTAGGTAGGTAGGTAGGTAGGTAGATAGATAGAGATAGGTAGGTAGGTAGATAGATAGATAGATAGAGATAGGTACCTAGGTAGATTGATAGATACAGATAGGTAGTAGGTAGATTGATAGATAGGTAGGTAGGTAAATAGATAGAGATAGGTAGGTAGGTAGATAGATAGATAGAGATAGGTAGATAGGTAGATAGATAGATACAGATATGTAGGTAGGTAGATTGATAGATACAGATAGGTAGGTAGGTAGATAGGTAGATACAGATAGGTAGGTAGGTAGATTGATAGATAGAGATAGGTAGGTAGGTAGATTGATAGATACAGATAGGTAGGTAGGTAGGTAGGTAGATCGATAGAGATAGGTAGGTAGGTAGATTGATAGAGATAGGTAGGTAGGTAGATAGATAGATAGAGATAGGTAGGTAGGTAGATAGATAGATAGAGATAGGTAGGTAGGTAGATTGATAGATAGAGATAGGTAGGTAGGTAGGTAGATAGATAGAGATAGGTAGGTAGGTAGATTGATAGATAGAGATAGGTAGATAGGTAGATATATAGATACAGATAGGTAGGTAGGTAGGTAGATAGATAGAGATAGGTAGGTAGGTAGATTGATAGATAGAGATAGGTAGGTAAGTAGATATATAGATACAGATAGGTAGGTAGGTAGATTGATAGATACAGATAGGTAGGTAGGTAGATAGATAGATACAGATAGGTGGGTAGGTAGATTGATAGATACAGATAGGTAGGTAGGTAGATAGATAGATAGAGATACGTTGGTAGGTAGGTAGATAGATACAGATAGGTAGGTAGATAGATGAATACAGATAGGTGGGTAGGAAGATAGATAGATACAGATAGGTAGGTATGTAGATTGATAGATAGAGATAGGTAGGTAGGTAGATAGATAGATACAGATAGGTAGGTAGGTAGATATATAGATACAGATATGTAGGTAGGTAGATAGATAGATAGAGATACGTAGGTAGGTAGGTAGATAGATACAGATAGGTAGGTAGATAGATGAATACAGATAGGTGGGTAGGTAGATATATAGATACAGATATGTAGGTAGGTAGATAGATAGATAGAGATAGGTAGGTAGGTAGATTGATAGATAGAGATAGGTAGGTAGGTAGATAGATAGATACAGATAGGTAGGTAGGTTGATAGATAGAGATAGGTAGGTAGGTAGGTAGATAGATAGAGATAGGTAGGTAGGTAGATTGATAGAGATAGGTAAGTAGGTTAGTAGATAGATAGATAGAGATAGGTAGGTAGGTAGATAGATAGATACAGATAGGTAGGTAGGTAGATATATAGATACAGATATGTAGGTAGGTAGATAGATAGATACAGATAGGTAGGTAGGTAGGTAGGTAGATAGATACAGATATGTAGGTAGGTAGATAGATAGATAGAGATAGGTAGGTAGGTAGATAGATAGATACAGATAGGTGGGTAGGTAGATAGATTGATACAGATATGGAAGTAGGTAGATAGATAGATACAGATAGGCAGGTAGGTAGATAAATAGATAGAGATAGGTAGGTGGGTAGATAGATAGATAGAGATAGGTAGGTAGGTAGATTGATAGATAGAGATGGGTAGGTAGGTAGATAGATAGATAGAGATAGGTAAGTAGGTAGGTAGATAGATACAGATAGGTAGGTAGATAGATTGATAGAGATAGGTAGGTAGGTAGGTAGATAGATAGATACAGATAGGTAGGTAGGTAGTTTGATAGATAGAGATAGGTAGGTAGGTAGATATATAGATACAGATATGTAGGTAGGTAGGTAGATAGATAGAGATATGTAGGTAGGTAGATAGATAGATCGAGATAGGTAGCTAGGTAGATTGATAGATACAGATCGGTAGTTAGGTAGATTGATAGATAGGTAGGTAGGTAAATAGATAGAGATAGGTAGGTAGGTAGATAGATAGATAGAGATAGGTAGGTAGGTAGATTGATAGATAGAGATAGGTAGATAGGTAGATAGATACAGATATGTAGGTAGGTAGATTGATAGATACAGATAGGTAGGTATGTAGATAGATAGATACAGATAGGTAGGTATGTAGATTGATAGATACAGATAGGTAGGTAGGTAGGTAGGTAGATAGATAGAGATAGGTAGGTAGGTAGATTGATAGAGATAGGTAGGTAGGTAGATAGATAGATAGAGATAGGTAGGTAGGTAGATTGATAGATAGAGATAGGTAGGTAGGTAGATATATAGATACAGATATGAAGGTAGGTAGGTAGGTAGATATATAGATACAGATATGAAGGTAGGTAGGTAGGTAGATAGATAGAGATAGGTAGGTAGGTAGATAGATAGATAGAGATTGGTAGCTAGGTAGATTGATAGATAGAGATAGGTAGGTAGGTAGGTAGATATATAGATACAGATATGTAGGTAGGTAGGTAGGTAGGTAGATAGATAGAGATAGGTAGGTAGGTAGATAGATAGATAGATAGAGATAGGTACCTAGGTAGATTGATAGATACAGATAGGTAGTAGGTAGATTGATAGATAGGTAGGTAGGTAAATAGATAGAGATAGGTAGGTAGGTAGATAGATAGATAGAGATAGGTAGATAGGTAGATAGATACAGATATGTAGGTAGGTAGATTGATAGATACAGATAGGTAGGTAGGTAGATAGGTAGATACAGATAGGTAGGTAGGTAGATTGATAGATAGAGATAGGTAGGTAGGTAGATAGATAGATACAGATAGGTGGGTAGGTAGATTGATAGATAGAGATAGGTAGGTATGTAGATTGATAGATAGAGATAGGTAGGTAGGTAGATTGATAGATACAGATAGGTAGGTAGGTAGATAGATAGAGATAGGTAGGTAGGTAGATAGATAGATAGAGATAGGTAGGTAGGTAGATAGATAGATAGAGATAGGTAGGTAGGTAGATTGATAGAGATAGGTAGGTAGGTAGGTAGATAGATAGAGATAGGTAGGTAGGTAGATAGATAGATACAGATAGGTAGGTAGGTAGATAGATAGAGATAGGTAGGTAGGTAGATAGATAGATACAGATAGGTAGGTAGGTAGGTAGATAGATAGAGATAGGTAGGTAAGTAGATTGATAGATAGAGATAGGTAGGTAGGTAGGTAGATAGATAGAGATAGGTAGGTAGGTAGATTGATAGATAGAGATAGGTAGGTAGGTAGATAGATAGATAGATACAGATAGGTAGGCAGGTAGATTGATAGATAGAGATAGGTAGGTAGGTACATAGATAGATAGAGATAGGTAGGTAGGTAGATAGATAGAGATAGGTAGGTAGGTAGGTAGGTAGATACAGATTGTAGGTAGATAGATAAATACAGATAGGTGGGTAGGTAGATAGATAGATACAGATAGGTAGGTAGGTAGATTGATAGATAGAGATAGGTAGGTAGGTAGATATATAGATACAGATAGGTAGGTAGGTAGATAGATAGATACAGATAGGTAGGTAGGTAGATATATAGATACAGATATGTAGGTAGGTAGATAGATAGATAGATAGATAGAGATAGTTAGGTAGGTAGGTAGGTAGATAGATAGAGATAGGTAGGTAGATTGATAGATACAGATAGGTAGGTAGGTAGGTAGATTGATACAGATAGGTAGGTAGGTAGATAGATAGATAGAGATAGGTAGGTAGGTAGATTGATAGATACAGATAGGTAGGTAGGTAGATTGATAGATAGAGATAGGTAGGTAGGTAGATAGATAGAGATAGGTAGGTAGGTAGATTGATAGATAGAGATAGGTAGGTAGGTAGGTAGATAGATAGAGATAGGTAGGTAGATAGATTGATAGATACAGATAGGTAGGTAGGTAGATAGATAGATAGAGATAGGTAGGTAGGTAGATAGATAGATAGAGATAGATAGGTAGGTAGGTAGATATATAGATACAGATATGTAGGTAGGTAGATAGATAGATACAGATAGGTAGGTAGGTAGATTGATAGAGATAGGTAGGTAGGTAGGTAGGTAGGTAGATAGATAGAGATAGGTAGGTAGATTGATAGATACAGATAGGTAGGTAGGTAGATTGATAGATAGAGATAGGTAGGTAGGTAGATAGATAGATAGAGATAGGTAGGTAGGTAGGTTGATAGATACAGATAGGTAGGTAGGTAGATTGGTAGAGATAGGTAGGTAGGTAGATAGATAGATAGAGATAGGTAGGTAGGTAGGTAGATAGATACAGATAGGTAGGTAGATAGATAAATACAGATAGGTGGGTAGGTAGATAGATAGATAGAGATAGGTAGGTAGGTAGATTGATAGATAGAAATAGGTAGGTAGGTAGATAGATAGATAGAGATAGGTAGGTAGGTAGATTGATAGATAGAGATAGGTAGATAGGTAGATAGATAGATACAGATAGGTAGGTAGATATATATACAGATAGGTAGGTAGGTAGATAGATAGAGATAGGTAGGTAGGTAGATAGATAGATAGAGATAGATAGGTAGGTAGGTAGATATATAGATACAGATATGTAGGTAGGTAGATAGATAGATAGAGATAGGTAGGTAGGTAGATTGATAGAGATAGGTAGGTAGGTAGGTAGGTAGATAGATAGAGATAGGTAGGTAGATTGATAGATACAGATAGGTAGGTAGGTAGATTGATAGATAGAGATAGGTAGGTAGATAGATAGATAGAGATAGGTAGGTAGGTAGGTTGATAGATACAGATAGGTAGGTAGGTAGATTGGTAGATAGAGATAGGTAGGGAGGTAGATAGATAGATAGAGATAGGTAGGTAGGTAGGTAGATAGATACAGATAGGTAGGTAGATAGATAAATACAGATAGGTGGGTAGGTAGATAGATAGATAGAGATAGGTAGGTAGGTAGATTGATAGATAGAAATAGGTAGGTAGGTAGATAGATAGATAGAGATAGGTAGGTAGGTAGGTAGATAGATACAGATAGGTAGGTAGATAGATAGATAGAGATAGGTGGGTAGGTAGATAGATAGATAGAGATAGGTAGGTAGGTAGATAGATAGATAGAGATAGGTAGGTAGGTAGATTGATAGATAGAGATAGGTAGGTAGGTAGGTAGATAGATAGAGATAGGTAGGTAGGTAGATTGATAGATAGAGATAGGTAGATAGGTAGATAGATAGATACAGATATGTAGGTAGGTAGATTGATAGATACAGATACGTAGGTTGGTAGATAGATAGATACAGATAGGTAGGTAGGTAGATTGATAGATAGAGATAGGTAGGTAGGTAGATATATAGATACAGATATGTAGGTAGGTAGGTAGATAGATAGATAGATAGAGATAGGTAGGTAGGTAGATTGATAGAGATAGGTAGGTAGGTAGATAGATAGATAGATAGATAGATAGATAGATAGATAGATAGATAGATAGATAGATAGAGATAGGTAGGTAGGTAGATTGATAGATACAGATAGGTAGGTAGGTAGATAGATAGATACAGATAGGTAGGTAGGTAGATTGATAGATAGAGATAGGTAGGTAGGTAGATAGATAGATAGAGATAGGTAGGTAGGTAGATAGATAGATACAGATAGGTAGGTAGGTAGATTGATAGATACAGATAGGTAGGTAGGTAGATAGATAGAGATATGTAGGTAGGTAGATTGATAGATACAGATAGGTAGGTAGGTAGATAGATAGATAGATAGAGATACGTAGGTAGGTAGGTAGATAGATACAGATAGGTAGGTAGATAGATAAATACAGATAGGTGGGTAGGTAGATAGATAGATAGAGATAGGTAGGTAGGTAGATTGATAGATAGAGATAGGTAGATAGGTATATAGATAGATACAGATAGGTAGGTAGGTAGATATATAGATACAGATATGTAGGTAAGTAGGTAGATAGATAAAAATAGGTAGGTAGGTAGATTGATAGATACAGATAGGTAGGTAGGTAGATAGATAGATAGAGATAGGTAGGTAGGTAGATAGATAGATAGATAGATATAGATAGGTAGGTAGGTAGGTAGATAGATAGAGATAGGTAGGTAGGTAGATTGATAGATACAGATAGGTAGGTAGGTAGATAGATAGAGATAGGTAGGTAGGTAGATTGATAGATAGAGATAGGTAGGTAGATAGATAAATACAGATAGGTGGGTAGGTAGATAGATAGATAGAGATAGGTAGGTAGGTAGATTGATAGATAGAGATAGGTAGATAGGTAGATAGATAGATACAGATAGGTAGGTAGGTAGATATATAGATACAGATATGTAGGTAGGTAGATAGATAGATAGAGATAGGTAGGTAGGTAGGTAGGTAGGTAGGTAGGTAGATAGATACAGATAGGTAGGTAGGTAGATAGATAGATACAGATAGGTAGGTAAGTAGATATATAGATACAGATAGGTAGGTAGGTAGATTGATAGATACAGATAGGTAGGTAGGTAGATAGATAGATACAGATAGGTGGGTAGGTAGATAGATACAGATAGGTAGGTAAGTAGATAGATAGATAGAGATACGTAGGTAGGTAGGTAGATAGATAGATACAGATAGGTAGGTAAGTAGATATATAGATACAGATAGGTAGGTAGGTAGATTGATGGATACAGATAGGTAGGTAGGTAGATAGATAGATAGATAGATAGATAGATAGATAGATAGATAGATAGATAGATAGATAGATAGATAGATAGATAGATAGATAGAGATAGGTAGGTAGGTAGATTGATAGATACAGATAGGTAGGTAGGTAGATAGATAGATACAGATAGGTAGGTAGGTAGATTGATAGATAGAGATAGGTAGGTAGGTAGATAGATAGATAGAGATAGGTAGGTAGGTAGATAGATAGATACAGATAGGTAGGTAGGTAGATTGATAGATACAGATAGGTAGGTAGGTAGATAGATAGAGATATGTAGGTAGGTAGATTGATAGATACAGATAGGTAGGTAGGTAGATAGATAGATAGAGATACGTAGGTAGGTAGGTAGATAGATACAGATAGGTAGGTAGATAGATAAATACAGATAGGTGGGTAGGTAGATAGATAGATAGAGATAGGTAGGTAGGTAGATTGATAGATAGAGATAGGTAGATAGGTATATAGATAGATACAGATAGGTAGGTAGGTAGATATATAGATACAGATATGTAGGTAAGTAGGTAGATAGATAAAAATAGGTAGGTAGGTAGATTGATAGATACAGATAGGTAGGTAGGTAGATAGATAGATAGAGATAGGTAGGTAGGTAGGTAGATAGATAGATATAGATAGGTAGGTAGGTAGGTAGATAGATAGAGATAGGTAGGTAGGTAGATTGATAGATACAGATAGGTAGGTAGGTAGATAGATAGAGATAGGTAGGTAGGTAGATTGATAGATAGAGATAGGTAGGTAGATAGATAAATACAGATAGGTGGGTAGGTAGATAGATAGATAGAGATAGGTAGGTAGGTAGATTGATAGATAGAGATAGGTAGATAGGTAGATAGATAGATACAGATAGGTAGGTAGGTAGATATATAGATACAGATATGTAGGTAGGTAGATAGATAGATAGAGATAGGTAGGTAGGTAGGTAGGTAGATAGATACAGATAGGTAGGTAGGTAGATAGATAGATACAGATAGGTAGGTAAGTAGATATATAGATACAGATAGGTAGGTAGGTAGATTGATAGATACAGATAGGTAGGTAGGTAGATAGATAGATACAGATAGGTGGGTAGGTAGATAGATACAGATAGGTAGGTAGGTAGATAGATAGATACAGATAGGTAGGTAAGTAGATATATAGATACAGATAGGTAGGTAGGTAGATTGATAGATACAGATAGGTAGGTAGGTAGATAGATAGATACAGATAGGTGGGTAGGTAGATAGATACAGATAGGTAGGTAAGTAGATAGATAGATAGAGATACGTAGGTAGGTAGGTAGATAGATAGATACAGATAGGTAGGTAAGTAGATATATAGATACAGATAGGTAGGTAGGTAGATTGATGGATACAGATAGGTAGGTAGGTAGATAGATAGATAGATAGATAGATAGATAGATAGATAGATAGATAGATAGATAGATAGATAGATAGATAGATAGAGATAGGTAGGTAGGTAGATTGATAGATACAGATAGGTAGGTAGGTAGATAGATAGATACAGATAGGTAGGTAGGTAGATTGATAGATAGAGATAGGTAGGTAGGTAGATAGATAGATAGAGATAGGTAGGTAGGTAGATAGATAGATACAGATAGGTAGGTAGGTAGATTGATAGATACAGATAGGTAGGTAGGTAGATAGATAGAGATATGTAGGTAGGTAGATTGATAGATACAGATAGGTAGGTAGGTAGATAGATAGATAGAGATACGTAGGTAGGTAGGTAGATAGATACAGATAGGTAGGTAGATAGATAAATACAGATAGGTGGGTAGGTAGATAGATAGATAGAGATAGGTAGGTAGGTAGATTGATAGATAGAGATAGGTAGATAGGTATATAGATAGATACAGATAGGTAGGTAGGTAGATATATAGATACAGATATGTAGGTAAGTAGGTAGATAGATAAAAATAGGTAGGTAGGTAGATTGATAGATACAGATAGGTAGGTAGGTAGATAGATAGATAGAGATAGGTAGGTAGGTAGGTAGATAGATAGATATAGATAGGTAGGTAGGTAGGTAGATAGATAGAGATAGGTAGGTAGGTAGATTGATAGATACAGATAGGTAGGTAGGTAGATAGATAGAGATAGGTAGGTAGGTAGATTGATAGATAGAGATAGGTAGGTAGATAGATAAATACAGATAGGTGGGTAGGTAGATAGATAGATAGAGATAGGTAGGTAGGTAGATTGATAGATAGAGATAGGTAGATAGGTAGATAGATAGATACAGATAGGTAGGTAGGTAGATATATAGATACAGATATGTAGGTAGGTAGATAGATAGATAGAGATAGGTAGGTAGGTAGGTAGGTAGGTAGATAGATACAGATAGGTAGGTAGGTAGATAGATAGATACAGATAGGTAGGTAAGTAGATATATAGATACAGATAGGTAGGTAGGTAGATTGATAGATACAGATAGGTAGGTAGGTAGATAGATAGATACAGATAGGTGGGTAGGTAGATAGATACAGATAGGTAGGTAAGTAGATAGATAGATAGAGATACGTAGGTAGGTAGGTAGATAGATAGATACAGATAGGTAGGTAAGTAGATATATAGATACAGATAGGTAGGTAGGTAGATTGATGGATACAGATAGGTAGGTAGGTAGATAGATAGATACAGATAGGTGGGTAGGTAGATTGATAGATAGAGATAGGTAGGTAGGTAGATAGATAGATACAGATAGGTAGGTAGGTAGATAGATACAGATAGGTAGGTAAGTAGATAGATAGATAGAGATACGTAGGTAGGTAGGTAGATAGATACAGATAGGTAGGTAGGTAGATAGATAGATACAGATAGGTAGGTAAGTAGATATATAGATACAGATAGGTAGGTAGGTAGATTGATAGATACAGATAGGTAGGTAGGTAGATAGATAGATACAGATAGGTGGGTAGGTATATTGATAGATAGAGATAGGTAGGTAGGTAGATTGATAGATAGAGATAGGTAGGTAGGTAGATTGATAGATACAAATAGGTAGGTAGGTAGATATATAGATACAGATAGGTAGGTAGGTAGGTAAGATAGAGATAGGTAGGTAGGTAGATTGATAGATAGAGATAGGTAGGTAGGTAGATATATATAGATACAGATATGTAAGTAGGTAGATAGATAGATAGATAGAGATAGTTAGGTAGGTAGATTGATAGATACAGATAGGTAGGTAGGTAGATAGATAGATACAGATAGGTGGGTAGGTAGATTGATAGATAGAGATAGGTAGGTATGTAGATTGATAGATAGAGATAGGTAGGTAGGTAGATTGATAGATACAGATAGGTAGGTAGGTAGATAGATAGAGATAGGTAGGTAGGTAGATAGATAGATAGAGATAGGTAGGTAGGTAGATAGATAGATAGAGATAGGTAGGTAGGTAGATTGATAGAGATAGGTAGGTAGGTAGGTAGATAGATAGAGATAGGTAGGTAGGTAGATAGATAGATACAGATAGGTAGGTAGGTAGGTAGATAGATAGAGATAGGTAGGTAAGTAGATTGATAGATAGAGATAGGTAGGTAGGTAGGTAGATAGATAGAGATAGGTAGGTAGGTAGATTGATAGATAGAGATAGGTAGGTAGGTAGATAGATAGATAGATACAGATAGGTAGGCAGGTAGATTGATAGATAGAGATAGGTAGGTAGGTACATAGATAGATAGAGATAGGTAGGTAGGTAGATAGATAGATAGAGATAGGTAGGTAGGTAGGTAGATAGATACAGATTGTAGGTAGATAGATAAATACAGATAGGTGGGTAGGTAGATAGATAGATACAGATAGGTAGGTAGGTAGATTGATAGATAGAGATAGGTAGGTAGGTAGATATATAGATACAGATAGGTAGGTAGGTAGATAGATAGATACAGATAGGTAGGTAGGTAGATATATAGATACAGATATGTAGGTAGGTAGATAGATAGAGATAGGTAGGTAGGTAGATTGATAGATAGAGATAGGTAGGTAGGTAGGTAGATAGATAGAGATAGGTAGGTAGATAGATTGATAGATACAGATAGGTAGGTAGGTAGATAGATAGATAGAGATAGGTAGGTAGGTAGATAGATAGATAGAGATAGATAGGTAGGTAGGTAGGTAGATAGATAGAGATAGGTAGGTAGATTGATAGATACAGATAGGTAGGTAGGTAGGTAGATTGATACAGATAGGTAGGTAGGTAGATAGATAGATAGAGATAGGTAGGTAGGTAGATTGATAGATACAGATAGGTAGGTAGGTAGATTGATAGATAGAGATAGGTAGGTAGGTAGATAGATAGAGATAGGTAGGTAGGTAGATTGATAGATAGAGATAGGTAGGTAGGTAGGTAGATAGATAGAGATAGGTAGGTAGATAGATTGATAGATACAGATAGGTAGGTAGGTAGATAGATAGATAGAGATAGGTAGGTAGGTAGATAGATAGATAGAGATAGATAGGTAGGTAGGTAGATATATAGATACAGATATGTAGGTA
The DNA here is from genome assembly GCA_024509115.1 of Crotalus helleri. NCBI lineage: Eukaryota > Metazoa > Chordata > Lepidosauria > Squamata > Viperidae > Crotalus > Crotalus helleri. The sequence continues at coordinate 58,053 of JAKSXO010000218.1, forward strand.
GGTAGATAGATAGATAGAGATAGGTAGGTAGGTAGATTGATAGAGATAGGTAGGTAGGTAGGTAGGTAGGTAGATAGATAGAGATAGGTAGGTAGATTGATAGATACAGATAGGTAGGTAGGTAGATTGATAGATAGAGATAGTTAGGTGGGTAGATAGATAGATAGAGATAGGTAGGTAGGTTGATAGATACAGATAGGTAGGTAGGTAGATTGGTAGATAGAGATAGGTAGGTAGGTAGATAGATAGATAGAGATAGGTAGGTAGGTAGGTAGATAGATACAGATAGGTAGGTAGATAGATAAATACAGATAGGTGGGTAGGTAGATAGATAGATAGAGATAGGTAGGTAGGTAGATTGATAGATAGAAATAGGTAGGTAGGTAGATAGATAGATAGAGATAGGTAGGTAGGTAGATTGATAGATAGAGATAGGTAGATAGGTAGATAGATAGATACAGATAGGTAGGTAGATATATATACAGATTGGTAGGTAGGTAGATAGATAGAGATAGGTAGGTAGGTAGATAGATAGATAGAGATAGATAGGTAGGTAGGTAGATATATAGATACAGATATGTAGGTAGGTAGATAGATAGATAGAGATAGGTAGGTAGGTAGATTGATAGAGATAGGTAGGTAGGTAGGTAGGTAGATAGATAGAGATAGGTAGGTAGATTGATAGATACAGATAGGTAGGTAGGTAGATTGATAGATAGAGATAGGTAGGTAGATAGATAGATAGAGATAGGTAGGTAGGTAGGTTGATAGATACAGATAGGTAGGTAGGTAGATTGGTAGATAGAGATAGGTAGGGAGGTAGGTAGATAGATACAGATAGGTAGGTAGATAGATAAATACAGATAGGTGGGTAGGTAGATAGATAGATAGAGATAGGTAGGTAGGTAGATTGATAGATAGAAATAGGTAGGTAGGTAGATAGATAGATAGAGATAGGTAGGTAGGTAGGTAGATAGATACAGATAGGTAGGTAGATAGATAGATAGAGATAGGTGGGTAGGTAGATAGATAGATAGAGATAGGTAGGTAGGTAGATAGATAGATAGAGATAGGTAGGTAGGTAGATTGATAGTTAGAGATAGGTAGATAGGTAGATAGATAGATACAGATAGGTAGGTAGGTAGATATATAGATACAGATATGTAGGTAGGTAGATAGATAGAGATAGGTAGGTAGGTAGATTGATAGATAGAGATAGGTATGTAGGTAGATAGATAGATAGAGATAAGTACGTAGGCAGATAGATAGATAGAGATAGGTAGGTAGGTAGATTGATAGATAGAGATAGGTAGGTAGGTAGGTAGATAGATAGAGATAGGTAGGTAGGTAGATAGATAGATACAGATAGGTAGGTAGGTAGAAAGATAGATAGAGATAGGTAGGTAGGTAGATAGATAGATAGAGATAGGTAGGTAGGTAGATTGATAGATAGAGATAGGTAGATAGGTAGATAGATAGATACAGATAGGTAGGTAGGTAGATATATAGATACAGATATGTAGGTAGGTAGATAGATAGAGATAGGTAGGTAGGTAGATTGATAGATAGAGATAGGTAGGTAGGTAGATAGATAGATAGAGATAAGTACGTAGGCAGATAGATAGATAGAGATAGGTAGGTAGGTAGATTGATAGATAGAGATAGGTAGGTAGGTAGGTAGATAGATAGAGATAGGTAGGTAGGTAGATAGATAGATACAGATAGGTAGGTAGGTAGAAAGATAGATAGAGATAGGTAGGTAGGTAGATTGATAGATAGAGATAGGTAGTTAGGTAGGTAGGTAGGTAGGTAGATAGATAGATACAGATAGGTAGGTAGGTAGATTGATAGATAGAGATAGGTAGGTAGGTAGATAGATAGATAGAGATAGGTAGGTAGGTAGATAGATAGATAGAGATAGGTAGGTAGGTAGGTAGGTAGATAGATACAGATTGTAGGTAGATAGATAAATACAGATAGGTGGGTAGGTAGATAGATAGATACAGATAGGTAGGTAGGTAGATTGATAGATAGAGATAGGTAGGTAGGTAGATATATAGATACAGATAGGTAGGTAGGGAGATAGATAGATACAGATAGGTAGGTAGGTAGATATATAGATACAGATATGTAGGTAGGTAGATAGATAGATAGAGATAGGTAGGTAGGTAGATAGATAGATACAGATAGGTAGGTAGGTAGGTAGGTAGGTAGATAGATAGATAGATAGAGATAGGTAGGTAGGTAGATAGATAGATACAGATAGGTAGGTAGGTAGATATATAGATCAGATATGTAGGTAGGTAGATAGATAGATACAGATAGGTAGGTAGGTAGATAGATACAGATATGTATGTAGGTAGATAGATAGATAGAGATAGGTAGGTAGGTAGATTGATAGATACAGATAGGTGGGTAGGTAGATAGATAGATAGATACAGATATGTAGGTAGGTAGATAGATAGATACAGATAGGTAGGTAGGTAGATAGATAGAGATAGGTAGGTGGGTAGATAGATAGATAGATAGAGATAGGTAGGTAGGTAGATTGATAGATAGAGATAGGTAGGTAGGTAGGTAGATAGATAGAGATAGGTAGGTAGGTAGGTAGATAGATACAGATAGGTAGGTAGATAGATTGAGATAGGTAGGTAGGTAGATAGATAGATAGAGATAGGTAGGTAGGTTTATTGATAGATAGAGATAGGTAGGTAGGTAGATAGATACAGATAGGTAGAAAGATAGATAGAGATAGGTAGGTAGGTAGATTGATAGATAGAGATAGGTAGTTAGGTAGGTAGGTAGATAGAGATAGGTAGGTAGGTAGATTGATAGATAGAGATAGGTAGGTAGGTAGATAGATAGATACAGATAGGTAGGTAGGTAGATTGATAGATAGAGATAGGTAGGTAGGTAGATAGATAGATAGAGATAGGTAGGTAGGTAGATATATAGATACAGATAGGTAGGTAGGTAGATAGATAGATAGATACAGATAGGTAGGTAGGTAGATATATAGATACAGATATGTAGGTAGGTAGATAGATAGATAGAGATAGGTAGGTAGGTAGATAGATAGATACAGATAGGTAGGTAGGTAGGTAGGTAGGTAGATAGATAGATAGATAGATAGATAGATAGATAGATAGATAGATAGATAGATAGATAGATAGAGATAGATAGGTAGGTAGATAGATAGATACAGATAGGTAGGTAGGTAGATATATAGATCAGATATGTAGGTAGGTAGATTGATAGATACAGATAGGTAGGTAGGTAGATAGATACAGATATGTAGGTAGGTAGATAGATAGATAGAGATAGGTAGGTAGGTAGATTGATAGATACAGATAGGTGGGTAGGTAGATAGATAGATACAGATAGGTAGGTAGGTAGATAGATAGATAGAGATAGGTAGGTGGGTAGATAGATAGATAGATAGATAGATAGATAGATAGAGATAGGTAGGTAGGTAGATTGATAGATAGAGATAGGTAGGTAGGTAGATAGATAGATAGAGATAGGTAGGTAGGTAGGTAGATAGATACAGATAGGTAGGTAGATAGATTGATAGAGATAGGTAGGTAGGTAGATAGATAGATAGAGACAGGTAGGTGGGTAGATAGATAGATAGATAGAGATAGGTAGGTAGGTAGATTGATAGATAGAGATAGGTAGGTAGGTAGATAGATAGATAGAGATAGGTAGGTAGGTAGGTAGATAGATTGATAGAGATAGGTAGGTAGGTAGATAGATAGATAGAGATAGGTAGGTAGGTAGATTGATAGATAGAGATAGGTAGGTAGGTAGGTAGATAGATAGAGATAGGTAGGTAGGTAGATTGATAGATACAGATAGGTAGGTAGGTAGATAGATAGATACAGATAGGTAGGTAGATTGATAGATAGAGATAGGTAGGTAGGTAGGTAGATAGATAGAGATAGGTAGGTAGGTAGATTGATAGAGATAGGTTGGTAGGTAGGTAGATAGATAGAGATAGGTAGGTAGGTAGATTGATAGATACAGATAGGTCGGTAGGTAGATAGATAGATACAGATAGGTAGGTAGGTAGATAGATAGATAGAGATAGGAAGGTAGGAAGATTGATAGATACAGATAGGTAGGTAGGTAGATTGATAGATAGAGATAGGTAGGTAGGTAGATTGATAGATACAGATAGGAAGGTAGGTAGATTGATAGATAGAGATAGGTAGGTAGGTAGATAGATAGATACAGATAGGAAGGTCGGTAGATTGATAGATAGAGATAGGTAGGTAGGTAGATAGATAGATAGATAGATAGAGATAGGTAGGTAGGTAGATAGATAGAGATAGGTAGATAGGTAGATAAATAGATACAGATAGGTAGGTAGGTAGATAGATAAATAGAGATAGGTGGGTAGGTAGATAGATAGATACAGATAGGTAGGTAGGTAGATAGATAGATAGAGATAGGTAGGTATGTAGATAGATAGATAGAGATAGGTAGGTAGGTAGATAGATACAGATAGGTAGGTAGATAGATTGATAGAGATAGGTAGGTAGGTAGGTAGATATATAGATACAGATATGTAGGTAGGTAGGTAGGTAGGTAGATAGATAGATACAGATATGTAGGTAGGTAGATTGATAGATACAGATAGGTAGGTAGGTAGATAGATAGAAACAGATGGGTAGGTAGGTAGATTGATAGATAGAGATAGGTAGGTAGGTAGATTGATAGATACAGATATGTAGGTTGGTAGATAGATAGAGATAGGTAGGTAGGTAGATTGATAGATAGAGATAGGTAGGTAGGTAGATAGATAGAGATAGGTAGGTAGGTAGATAGATAGATAGAGATAGGTAGGTAGGTAGGTAGGTAGATAGAGATAGGTAGGTAGGTAGATTGATAGATACAGATAGGTAGTTAGGTAGGTTGGTAGATAGATAGAGATAGGTAGGTAGGTAGATTGATAGATAGAGATAGGTAGGTAGGTAGATAGATAGAGATAGGTAGGTAGGTAGATAGATAGATAGAGATAGGTAGGTAGGTAGGTAGGTAGATAGAGATAGGTAGGTAGGTAGGTAGATAGATAGATAGAGATAGGTAGGTAGGTAGATATATAGATACAGATATGTAGGTAGGTAGATAGATAGAGATAGGTAGGTAGGTAGATTGATAGATAGAGATAGGTAGGTAGGTAGATAGATAAATAGAGATAAGTACGTAGGCAGATAGATAGATAGAGATAGGTAGGTAGGTAGATTGATAGATAGAGATAGGTAGGTAGGTAGGTAGGTAGGTAGATAGATAGAGATAGGTAGGTAGGTAGATAGATAGATACAGATAGGTAGGTAGGTAGAAAGATAGATAGAGATAGGTAGGTAGGTAGATTGATAGATAGAGATAGGTAGTTAGGTAGGTAGGTAGATAGATAGAGATAGGTAGGTAGGTAGATTGATAGATAGAGATAGGTAGGTAGGTAGATAGATAGATACAGATAGGTAGGTAGGTAGATTGATAGATAGAGATAGGTAGGTAGGTAGATAGATAGATAGAGATAGGTAGGTAGGTAGGTAGATAGATACAGATTGTAGGTAGATAGATAAATACAGATAGGTGGGTAGGTAGATAGATAGATACAGATAGGTAGGTAGGTAGATTGATAGATAGAGATAGGTAGGTAGGTAGATATATAGATACAGATAGGTAGGTAGGTAGATAGATAGATACAGATAGGTAGGTAGGTAGATATATAGATACAGATATGTAGGTAGGTAGATATATAGATAGAGATAGGTAGGTAGGTAGATAGATAGATACAGATAGGTAGGTAGGTAGATAGATAGATAGATAGATAGAAAGAGAAATGTAGGTAGGTAGATAGATAGATACAGATAGGTAGGTAGGTAGATATATAGATCAGATATGTAGGTAGGTAGATAGATAGATACAGATAGGTAGGTAGGTAGATAGATACAGATATGTAGGTAGGTAGATAGATAGATAGAGATAGGTAGGTAGGTAGATTGATAGATACAGATAGGTGGGTAGGTAGATAGGTAGATACAGATATGTAGGTAGGTAGATAGATAGATACAGATAGGTAGGTAGGTAGATAGATAGAGATAGGTAGGTGGGTTGATAGATAGATAGAGATAGGTAGGTAGGTAGATTGATAGATAGAGATAGGTAGGAAGGTAGATAGATAGATAGAGATAGGTAGGTAGGTAGGTAGATAGATACAGATAGGTAGGTAGATAGATTGATAGATATAGGTAGGTAGGTAGATAGATAGATATAGGTGGGTAGATAGATAGGTAGATAGAGATAGGTAGGTAGGTAGGTAGGTAGATAGAGATAGGTAGGTAGGTAGATAGATAGATAGAGATAGGTAGGTAGGTAGATATATAGATACAGATATGTAGGTAGGTAGATAGATAGAGATAGGTAGGTAGGTAGATTGATAGATAGAGATAGGTAGGTAGGTAGATAGATAGATAGAGATAAGTACGTAGGCAGATAGATAGATAGAGATAGGTAGGTAGGTAGATTGATAGATAGAGATAGGTAGGTAGGTAGGTAGGTAGATAGATAGAGATAGGTAGGTAGGTAGATAGATAGATACAGATAGGTAGGTAGGTAGAAAGATAGATAGAGATAGGTAGGTAGGTAGATTGATAGATAGAGATAGGTAGTTAGGTAGGTAGGTAGATAGATAGAGATAGGTAGGTAGGTAGATTGATAGATAGAGATAGGTAGGTAGGTAGATAGATAGATACAGATAGGTAGGTAGGTAGATTGATAGATAGAGATAGGTAGGTAGGTAGATAGATAGATAGAGATAGGTAGGTAGGTAGGTAGATAGATACAGATTGTAGGTAGATAGATAAATACAGATAGGTGGGTAGGTAGATAGATAGATACAGATAGGTAGGTAGGTAGATTGATAGATAGAGATAGGTAGGTAGGTAGATATATAGATACAGATAGGTAGGTAGGTAGATAGATAGATACAGATAGGTAGGTAGGTAGATATATAGATACAGATAGGTAGGTAGGTAGATATATAGATAGAGATAGGTAGGTAGGTAGATAGATAGATACAGATAGGTAGGTAGATAGATAGATAGATAGATAGAAAGAGATAGGTAGGTAGGTAGATAGATAGATACAGATAGGTAGGTAGGTAGATATATAGATCAGATATGTAGGTAGGTAGATAGATAGATACAGATAGGTAGGTAGGTAGATAGATACAGATATGTAGGTAGGTAGATAGATAGATAGAGATAGGTAGGTAGGTAGATTGATAGATACAGATAGGTGGGTAGGTAGATAGGTAGATACAGATATGTAGGTAGGTAGATAGATAGAGATAGGTAGGTGGGTTGATAGATAGATAGAGATAGGTAGGTAGGTAGATTGATAGATAGAGATAGGTAGGAAGGTAGATAGATAGATAGAGATAGGTAGGTAGGTAGGTAGATAGATACAGATAGGTAGGTAGATAGATTGATAGATATAGGTAGGTAGGTAGATAGATAGATAGAGATAGGTGGGTAGATAGATAGGTAGATACAGATATGTAGGTAGGTAGATAGATAGATACAGATAGGTAGGTAGGTAGATAGATAGAGATAGGTAGGTGGGTTGATAGATAGATAGAGATAGGTAGGTAGGTAGATTGATAGATAGAGATAGGTAGGAAGGTAGATAGATAGATAGAGATAGGTAGGTGGGTTGATAGATAGATAGAGATAGGTAGGTAGGTAGATTGATAGATCGAGATAGGTAGGAAGGTAGATAGATAGATAGAGATAGGTAGGTAGGTAGGTAGATAGATACAGATAGGTAGGTACATAGATTGATAGATATAGGTAGGTAGGTAGATAGATAGATAGAGATAGGTAGGTAGGTAGATTGATAGATAGAGATAGGTAGGTAGGTAGGTAGATAGATAGAGATAGGTAGGTAGGTAGATTGATAGATACAGATAGGTAGGTAGGTAGATAGACAGATACAGATAGGTAGGTAGGTAGATTGATAGATAGAGATAGGTAGGTAGGTAGGTAGATAGATAGAGATAGGTAGGTAGGTAGATTGATAGAGATAGGTAGGTAGGTAGGTAGATAGATAGAGATAGGTAGGTAGGTAGATTGATAGATACAGATAGGTAGGTAGGTAGATAGATAGATACAGATAGGTAGGTAGGTAGATAGATAGATAGAGATAGGAAGGTAGGAAGATTGATAGATACAGATAGGTAGGTAGGTAGATTGATAGATAGAGATAGGTAGGTTGGTAGATTGATAGATACAGATAGGAAGGTAGGTAGATTGATAGATAGAGATAGGTAGGTAGGTAGGTAGATAGATAGATACAGATAGGTAGGTAGGTAGATTGATAGATAGAGATAGGTAGGTAGGTAGATAGATAGATAGATAGAGATAGGTAGGTAGGTAGATAGATAGAGATAGGTAGATAGGTAGATAAATAGATACAGATAGGTAGGTAGGTAGATAGATAAATAGAGATAGGTGGGTAGGTAGATAGATAGATACAGATAGGTAGGTAGGTAGATTGATAGATAGAGATAGGTAGGTAGGTAGATAGATAGATAGAGATAGGTAGGTAGGTAGATAGATAGATAGAGATAGGTAGGTAGGTAGATTGATAGATAGAGATAGGTAGATAGGTAGATAGATAGATACAGAAAGGTAGGTAGGTAGATTGATAGATAGAGATAGGTAGGTAGATAGATAAATACAGATAGGTGGGTAGGTAGATAGATAGATAGAGATAGGTAGCTAGGTAGATTGATAGAGATAGGTAGGTAGGTAGATATATAGATACAGATATGTAGGTAGGTGGGTAGGTAGGTAGATTGATAGATAGAGATAGGTAGGTAGATAGATAAATAAATATAGATAGGTGGGTAGGTAGATAGATAGATATAGATAGGTAGGTAGGTAGATTGATAGATAGAGATAGGTAGATAGGTAGATAGATAGATACAGATAGGTAGGTAGGTAGATATATAGATACAGATATGTAGGTAGGTAGATAGATAGATAGAGATAGGTAGGTAGGTAGATTGATAGATAGAGATAGGTAGGTAGGTAGATAGATAGATACAGATAGGTAGGTAGGTAGATTGATAGATAGAGATAGGTAGGTAGGTAGGTAGATAGATAGAGATAGGTAGGTAGGTAGATTGATAGAGATAGGTAAGTAGGTAGGTAGATAGATAGATAGAGATAGGTAGGTAGGTAGATAGATAGATACAGATAGGTAGCTAGGTAGATAGATAGAAACAGATGGGTAGGTAGGTAGATTGATAGAGATAGGTAGGTAGGTAGATTGATAGATACAGATATGTAGGTAGGTAGGTAGGTAGATAGATAGAGATAGGTAGGTAGGTAGATTGATAGAGATGTAGGTAGGGAGATAGATAGATACAGATAGGTAGGTAGGTAGATAGATAGATAGAGATAGGTAGGTGGGTAGATAGATAGATAGAGATAGGTAGGTAGGTAGATTGATAGATAGAGATAGGTAGGTAGGTAGATAGATAGATAGAGATAGGTAGGTAGGTAGGTAGATAGATACAGATAGGTAGGTAGATAGATTGATAGAGATAGGTAGGTAGGTAGGTAGATAGATAGATACAGATAGGTAGATAGGTAGTTTGATAGATAGAGATAGGTAGGTAGGTAGATATATAGATACAGATATGTAGGTAGGTAGGTAGGTAGGTAGATAGATAGATAGATAGAGATAGGTAGCTAGGTAGATTGATAGATACAGATAGGTAGGTAGGTAGATTGATAGATAGGTAGGTAGGTAATTAGATAGAGATAGGTAGGTAGGTAGATAGATAGATAGAGATAGGTAGGTAGGTAGATTGATAGATAGAGATAGTTAGATAGGTAGATAGATAGATACAGATATGTAGGTAGGTAGATTGATAGATACAGATAGGTAGGTAGGTAGATAGATAGAAACAGATGGGTAGGTAGGTAGATTGATAGATAGAGATGGGTAGGTAGGTAGATTGATAGATACAAATATGTAGGTAGGTAGGTAGGTAGGTAGATAGATAGAGATAGGTAGGTAGGTAGATTGATAGAGATAGGTAGGTAGGTAGATAGATAGATAGAGATAGGTAGGTAGGTAGATAGATAGATAGAGATAGGTAGGTAGGTAGATTGATAGATAGAGATAGGTAGATTGATAGATAGAGATAGGTAGGTAGGTAGATTGATAGATAGAGATAGGTAGATAGGTAGATAGATAGATACAGATAGGTAGCTAGGTAGATTGATAGATAGAGATAGGTAGGTAGGTAGGTAGATAGATAGTGATAGGTAGGTAGGTAGATTGATAGATACAGATAGGTAGGTAGATAGATAGATAGAAACAGATGGGTAGGTAGGTAGATTGATAGAGATAGGTAGGTAGGTAGATAGATAGATAGATAGAGATAGGTAGGTAGGTAGATAGATAGATAGAGATAGGTAGGTAGGTAGATTGATAGATAGAGATAGGTAGGTAGGTAGGTAGATAGATAGAGATAGGTAGGTAGGTAGATAGATAGATAGAGATAGGTAGGTAGGTAGATAGATAGATAGATACAGATAGCTAGGTAGGTAGGTAGATAGATACAGATATGTACGTAGGTAGATAGATAGATAGAGATAGGTAGGTAGGTAGATTGATAGATAGAGATAGGTAGGTAGGTAGGTAGATAGATAGAGATAGGTAGGTAGGTAGATTGATAGATACAGATAGGTAGGTAGGTAGATTGATAGATAGAGATAGGTAGGTAGGTAGGTAGATAGATAGAGATAGGTAGGTAGGTAGATTGATAGAGATAGGTAGGTAGGTAGGTAGGTAGATGGAGATAGGTAGGTAGGTAGATTGATAGATACAGATAGGTAGGTAGGTAGATAGATAGATACAGATAGGTAGGTAGGTAGATAGATAGAGATAGGTAGGTAGGTAGATAGATAGATACAGATAGGTAGGTAGGTAGATTGATAGATAGAGATAGGTAGGTAGGTAGATTGATAGATACAGATAGGAAGGTAGGTAGATTGATAGATAGAGATAGGTAGGTAGGTAGATAGATAGATACAGATAGGTAGGTAGGTAGATTGATAGATAGAGATAGGTAGGTAGGTAGATAGATAGATAGAGATAGGTAGGTAGGTAGATTGATAGATAGAGATAGGTAGGTAGGTAGATAGATAGATAGAGATAGGTAGGTAGGTAGATAGATAGAGATAGGTAGGTAGGTAGATTGATAGAGATAGGTAGGTAGGTAGGTAGATAGATAGAGATAGGTAGGTAGGTAGATAGATAGATAGAGATAGGTAGGTAGGTAGATTGATAGATACAGATAGGAAGGTAGGTAGATTGATAGATAGAGATAGGTAGGTAGGTAGATAGATAGATACAGATAGGTAGGTAGGTAGATTGATAGATAGAGATAGGTAGGTAGGTAGATAGATAGATAGAGATAGGTAGGTAGGTAGATAGATAGATAGAGATAGGTAGATAGGTCGATAGATAGATACAGATAGATAGGTAGGTAGATAGATAAAGATAGGTGGGTAGGTAGATAAATAGATAAAGATAGGTCGGTAGGTAGATTGATAGATAGAGATAGGTAGGTAGGTAGATAGATAGATAGATAGGTAGGTAAGTAGATTGATAGAGATAAGGTAGGTACGTAGGTAGATAGATAGAGATAGGTAGGTAGGTAGATTGATAGATACAGATAGGTAGGTAGGTAGATTGATAGATAGAGATAGGTAGGTAGGTAGATAGATAGATAGAGATAGGTAGGTAGGTGGATTGATAGATACAGATAGGTAGGTAGGTAGATTGATAGATAGAGATAGGTAGGTAGGTAGGTAGATAGATAGAGATAGGTAGGTAGGTAGATTGATAGATAGAGATAGGTAGGTAGGTAGGTAGGTAGGTAGATAGATAGAGATAGGTAGGTGGGTAGATAGATAGATAGAGATAGGAAGGTAGGTAGATTGATAGATAGAGATAGGTAGGTAGGTAGATAGATAGATACAGATAGGTAGGTAGGTAGATTGATAGATAGAGATAGGTAGGTAGGTAGGTAGATAGATAGAGATAGGTAGGTAGGTAGATTGATAGAGATAGGTAAGTAGGTAGGTAGATAGATAGATAGAGATAGGTAGGTAGGTAGATAGATAGATACAGATAGGTAGGTAGGTAGATATATAGATACAGATAGGTAGGTAGGTAGATAGATAGAAACAGATGGGTAGGTAGGTAGATTGATAGAGATAGGTAGGTAGGTAGATTGATAGATACAGATATGTAGGTAGGTAGGTAGGTAGATAGATAGAGATAGGTAGGTAGGTAGATTGATAGAGATGTAGGTAGGGAGATAGATAGATACAGATAGGTAGGTAGGTAGATAGATAGATAGAGATAGGTAGGTGGGTAGATAGATAGATAGAGATAGGTAGGTAGGTAGATTGATAGATAGAGATAGGTAGGTAGGTAGATAGATAGATAGAGATAGGTAGGTAGGTAGGTAGATAGATACAGATAGGTAGGTAGATAGATTGATAGAGATAGGTAGGTAGGTAGGTAGATAGATAGTTACAGATAGGTAGATAGGTAGTTTGATAGATAGAGATAGGTAGGTAGGTAGATATATAGATACAGATATGTAGGTAGGTAGGTAGGTAGGTAGATAGATAGATAGAGATAGGTAGCTAGGTAGATTGATAGATACAGATAGGTAGGTAGGTAGATTGATAGATAGGTAGGTAGGTAATTAGATAGAGATAGGTAGGTAGGTAGATAGATAGATAGAGATAGGTAGGTAGGTAGATTGATAGATAGAGATAGTTAGATAGGTAGATAGATAGATACAGATATGTAGGTAGGTAGATTGATAGATACAGATAGGTAGGTAGGTAGATAGATAGAAACAGATGGGTAGGTAGGTACATTGATAGATAGAGATAGGTAGGTAGGTAGATTGATAGATACAAATATGTAGGTAGGTAGGTAGGTAGGTAGATAGATAGAGATAGGTAGGTAGGTAGATTGATAGAGATAGGTAGGTAGGTAGATAGATAGATAGAGATAGGTAGGTAGGTAGATAGATAGATAGAGATAGGTAGGTAGGTAGATTGATAGATAGAGATAGGTAGATTGATAGATAGAGATAGGTAGGTAGGTAGATTGATAGATAGAGATAGGTAGATAGGTAGATAGATAGATACAGATAGGTAGGTAGGTAGATTGATAGATAGAGATAGGTAGGTAGGTAGGTAGATAGATAGTGATAGGTAGGTAGGTAGATTGATAGATACAGATAGGTAGGTAGATAGATAGATAGAAACAGATGGGTAGGTAGGTAGATTGATAGAGATAGGTAGGTAGGTAGATAGATAGATAGATAGAGATAGGTAGGTAGGTAGATAGATAGATAGAGATAGGTAGGTAGGTAGATTGATAGATAGAGATAGGTAGGTAGGTAGGTAGATAGATAGAGATAGGTAGGTAGGTAGATAGATAGATAGAGATAGGTAGGTAGGTAGATAGATAGATAGATACAGATAGCTAGGTAGGTAGGTAGATAGATACAGATATGTACGTAGGTAGATAGATAGATAGAGATAGGTAGGTAGGTAGATTGATAGATAGAGATAGGTAGGTAGGTAGGTAGATAGATAGAGATAGGTAGGTAGGTAGATTGATAGATACAGATAGGTAGGTAGGTAGATTGATAGATAGAGATAGGTAGGTAGGTAGGTAGATAGATAGAGATAGGTAGGTAGGTAGATTGATAGAGATAGGTAGGTAGGTAGGTAGGTAGATGGAGATAGTTAGGTAGGTAGATTGATAGATACAGATAGGTAGGTAGGTAGATAGATAGATACAGATAGGTAGGTAGGTAGATAGATAGAGATAGGTAGGTAGGTAGATAGATAGATACAGATAGGTAGGTAGGTAGATTGATAGATAGAGATAGGTAGGTAGGTAGATTGAGAGATACAGATAGGAAGGTAGGTAGATTGATAGATACAGATAGGTAGGTAGGTAGATAGATAGATACAGATAGGTAGGTAGGTAGATTGATAGATAGAGATAGGTAGGTAGGTAGATAGATAGATAGAGATAGGTAGGTAGGTAGATTGATAGATAGAGATAGGTAGGTAGGTAGATAGATAGATAGAGATAGGTAGGTAGGTAGGTAGATAGAGATAGGTAGGTAGGTAGATTGATAGAGATAGGTAGGTAGGTAGGTAGATAGATAGAGATAGGTAGGTAGGTAGGTAGATAGATAGAGATAGGTAGGTAGGTAGATTGATAGATACAGATAGGTAGGTAGGTAGATAGATAGATAGAGATAGGTAGGTAGGTAGATAGATAGATAGAGATAGGTAGATAGGTCGATAGATAGATACAGATAGATAGGTAGGTAGATAGATAGATAAAGATAGGTGGGTAGGTAGATAGATAGATAAAGATAGGTCGGTAGGTAGATTGATAGATAGAGATAGGTAGGTAGGTAGATAGATAGATAGATAGATAGGTAAGTAGATTGATAGAGATAAGGTAGGTACGTAGGTAGATAGATAGAGATAGGTAGGTAGGTAGATTGATAGATACAGATAGGTAGGTAGGTAGATTGATAGATAGAGATAGGTAGGTAGGTAGATAGATAGATAGAGATAGGTAGGTAGGTAGATTGATAGAGATAGGTAGGTAGGTAGATTGATAGATAGAGATAGGTAGGTAGGTAGGTAGATAGATAGAGATAGGAAGGTAGGTAGATTGATAGATAGAGATAGGTAGGTAGGTAGGTAGGTAGATAGATAGAGATAGGTAGGTGGGTAGATAGATAGATAGAGATAGGAAGGTAGGTAGATTGATAGATAGAGATAGGTAGGTAGGTAGATAGATAGATACAGATAGGTAGGTAGGTAGATTGATAGATAGAGATAGGTAGGTAGGTAGGTAGATAGATAGAGATAGGTAGGTAGGTAGATTGATAGAGATAGGTAAGTAGGTAGGTAGATAGATAGATAGAGATAGGTAGGTAGGTAGATAGATAGATACAGATAGGTAGGTAGGTAGATATATAGATACAGATAGGTAGGTAGGTAGATAGATAGAAACAGATGGGTAGGTAGGTAGATTGATAGAGATAGGTAGGTAGGTAGATTGATAGATACAGATATGTAGGTAGGTAGGTAGGTAGATAGATAGAGATAGGTAGGTAGGTAGATTGATAGAGATGTAGGTAGGGAGATAGATAGATACAGATAGGTAGGTAGGTAGATAGATAGATAGAGATAGGTAGGTGGGTAGATAGATAGATAGAGATAGGTAGGTAGGTAGATTGATAGATAGAGATAGGTAGGTAGGTAGGTAGATAGATAGAGATAGGTAGGTAGGTAGATTGATAGAGATAGGTAAGTAGGTAGGTAGATAGATAGATAGAGATAGGTAAGTAGGTAGATAGATAGATACAGATAGGTAGGTAGGTAGATATATAGATACAGATAGGTAGGTAGGTAGATAGATAGAAACAGATGGGTAGGTAGGTAGATTGATAGAGATAGGTAGGTAGGTAGATTGATAGATACAGATATGTAGGTAGGTAGGTAGGTAGATAGATAGAGATAGGTAGGTAGGTAGATTGATAGAGATGTAGGTAGGGAGATAGATAGATACAGATAGGTAGGTAGGTAGATAGATAGAGATAGGTAGGTGGGTAGATAGATAGATAGAGATAGGTAGGTAGGTAGAATGATAGATAGAGATAGGTAGGTAGGTAGATAGATAGATAGATAGAGATAGGTAGGTAGGTAGGTAGGTAGATAGATACAGATAGGTAGGTAGATAGATTGATAGAGATAGGTAGGTAGGTAGGTAGATAGATAGATACAGATACGTAGATAGGTAGTTTGATAGATAGAGATAGGTAGGTAGGTAGATATATAGATACAGATATGTAGGTAGGTAGGTAGGTAGGTAGATAGATAGATAGAGATAGGTAGCTAGGTAGATTGATAGATACAGATAGGTAGGTAGGTAGATTGATAGATAGGTAGGTAGGTAAATAGATAGAGATAGGTAGGTAGGTAGATAGATAGATAGAGATAGGTAGGTAGGTAGATTGATAGATAGAGATAGTTAGATAGGTAGATAGATAGATACAGATATGTAGGTAGGTAGATTGATAGATACAGATAGGTAGGTAGGTAGATAGATAGAAACAGATGGGTAGGTAGGTAGATTGATAGATAGAGATAGGTAGGTAGGTAGATTGATAGATACAAATATGTAGGTAGGTAGGTAGGTAGGTAGGTAGATAGATAGAGATAGGTAGGTAGGTAGATTGATAGAGATAGGTAGGTAGGTAGATAGATAGATAGATAGATAGATAGAGATAGGTAGGTAGGTAGATAGATAGATAGAGATAGGTAGGTAGATAGATTGATAGATAGAGATAGGTAGATTGATAGATAGAGATAGGTAGGTAGGTAGATTGATAGATAGAGATAGGTAGATAGGTAGATAGATAGATACAGATAGGTAGGTAGGTAGATTGATAGATAGAGATAGGTAGGTAGGTAGGTAGGTAGATAGATAGAGACAGGTAGGTAGGTAGATTGATAGATACAGATAGGTAGGTAGATAGATAGATAGAAACAGATGGGTAGGTAGGTAGATTGATAGAGATAGGTAGGTAGGTAGATTGATAGATACAGATATGTAGGTAGGTAGGTAGGTAGATTGATAGAGATAGGTAGGTAGGTAGATAGATAGATAGATAGATAGAGATAGGTAGGTAGGTAGATAGATAGATAGAGATAGGTAGGTAGGTAGATTGATAGATAGAGATAGGTAGGTAGGTAGGTAGATAGATAGAGATAGGTAGGTAGGTAGATAGATAGATAGAGATAGGTAGGTAGGTAGATAGATAGATAGATACAGATAGCTAGGTAGGTAGATAGATAGATAGATACAGATAGCTAGGTAGGTAGGTAGATAGATACAGATATGTAGGTAGGTAGATAGATAGATAGAGATAGGTAGGTAGGTAGATTGATAGATAGAGATAGGTAGGTAGGTAGGTAGATAGATAGAGATAGGTAGGTAGGTAGATTGATAGATAAAGATAGGTAGGTAGGTAGATTGATAGATAGAGATAGGTAGGTAGGTAGGTAGATAGATAGAGATAGGTAGGTAGGTAGATTGATAGAGATAGGTAGGTAGGTAGGTAGATAGATGGAGATAGGTAGGTAGGTAGATTGATAGATACAGATAGGTAGGTAGGTAGATAGATAGATACAGATAGGTAGGTAGGTAGATAGATAGAGATAGGTAGGTAGGTAGATAGATAGATACAGATAGGTAGGTAGGTAGATTGATAGATAGAGATAGGTAGGTAGGTAGATTGATAGATACAGATAGGAAGGTAGGTAGATTGATAGATAGAGATAGGTAGGTAGGTAGAGAGATAGATACAGATAGGTAGGTAGGTAGATTGATAGATAGAGATAGGTAGGTAGATTGATAGATAAATAGAGATAGGTAGGTAGGTAGATTGATAGATAGAGATAGGTAGGTAGGTAGATAGATAGATAGAGATAGGTAGGTAGGTAGATAGATAGAGATAGGTAGGTAGGTAGATTGATAGAGATAGGTAGGTAGGTAGGTAGATAGATAGAGATAGGTAGGTAGGTAGATATATAGATAGAGATAGGTAGGTAGGTAGATTGATAGATACAGATAGGAAGGTAGGTAGATTGATAGATAGAGATAGGTAGGTAGGTAGATAGATAGATACAGATAGGCAGGTAGGTAGATTGATAGATAGAGATAGGTAGGTAGGTAGATAGATATATGGAGATAGGTAGGTAGGTAGATAGATAGATAGAGATAGGTAGATAGGTCGATAGATAGATACAGATAGATAGGTAGGTAGATAGATAGATAGAGATAGCTGGGTAGGTAGATAGATAGATAAAGATAGGTCGGTAGGTAGATTGATAGATAGAGAGAGGTAGGTAGGTAGATAGATAGATAGGTACATAGATAGGTAGGTAAGTAGATTGATAGAGATAAGGTAGGTAGGTAGGTAGATAGATACAGATAGGTAGGTAGGTAGATTGATAGATACAGATAGGTAGGTAGGTAGATTGATAGATAGAGATAGGTAGGTAGGTAGATAGATAGATAGATATAGGTAGGTAGGTAGATTGATAGATACAGATAGGTAGGTAGGTAGATTGATAGATAGAGATAGGTAGGTAGGTAGGTAGGTAGATAGATAGAGATAGGTAGGTGGGTAGATAGATAGATAGAGATAGGTAGGTAGGTAGATTGATAGATAGAGATAGGTAGGTAGGTAGATAGATAGATAGAGATAGGTAGGTAGGTAGGTAGATAGATACAGATAGGTAGGTAGATAGATGGATAGAGATAGGTAGGTAGGTAGGTAGATAGATAGATACAGATAGGTAGATAGGTAGTTTGATAGATAGAGATAGGTAGGTAGGTAGATATATAGATAGAGATAGGTAGGTAGGTAGGTAGATAGATAGATAGAAATAGGTAGGTAGGTAGATTGATAGATAGAGATAGGTAGGTAGGTAGATAGATAGATAGAGATAGGTAGGTAGGTAGGTAGATAGATAGGTACATAGATAGGTAGGTAAGTAGATTGATAGAGATAAGTTAGGTAGGTAGGTAGATAGATACAGATAGGTAGGTAGGTAGATTGATAGAGATAGGTGGGTAGGTAGATAGATAGATAAAGATAGGTCGGTAGGTAGATTGATAGATAGAGATAGGTAGGTAGGTAGATAGATAGATAGGTACATAGATAGGTAGGTAAGTAGATTGATAGAGATAAGGTAGGTAGGTAGATAGATACAGATAGGTAGGTAGGTAGATTGATAGATATAGATAGGTAGGTAGGTAGATTGATAGATAGAGATAGGTAGGTGGGTAGATAGATAGATAGAGATAGGTAGGTAGGTAGATTGATAGATAGAGATAGGTAGGTAGGTAGGTAGATAGATAGAGAGAGATAGGTAGGTGGGTAGATAGATAGATAGAGATAGGTAGGTAGGTAGATAGATAGAGAGATAGAGATAGGTAGGTAGGTAGATTGATAGATACAGATAGGTAGGTAGGTAGATTGATAGATAGAGATAGGTAGGTAGGTAGGTAGATAGATAGAGATAGGTAGGTAGGTAGATTGATAGATAGAGATAGGTAGGTAGGTAGGTAGGTAGATAGATAGAGATAGGTAGGTGGGTAGATAGATAGATAGAGATAGGTAGGTAGGTAGATTGATAGATAGAGATAGGTAGGTAGGTAGATAGATAGAGATAGGTAGGTAGGTAGGTAGATAGATACAGATAGGTAGGTAGATAGATGGATAGAGATAGGTAGGTAGGTAGGTAGATAGATAGATACAGATAGGTAGATAGGTAGTTTGATAGATAGAGATAGGTAGGTAGGTAGATATATAGATAGAGATAGGTAGGTAGGTAGGTAGATAGATAGATAGAGATAGGTAGGTAGGTAGATTGATAGATATAGATAGGTAGGTAGGTAGATTGATAGATAGAGATAGGTAGGTAGGTAGGTAGATAGATAGAGATAGGTAGGTAGGTAGATTGATAGATAGAGATAGGTAGGTAGGTAGGAAGATAGATAGAGAGAGATAGGTAGGTGGGTAGATAGATAGATAGAGATAGGTAGGTAGGTAGATAGATAGATAGAGATAGGTAGATAGGTCGATAGATAGATACAGATAGATAGGTAGGTAGATAGATAGATAGAGATAGGTGGGTAGGTAGATAGATAGATAAAGATAGGTCGGTAGGTAGATTGATAGATAGAGATAGGTAGGTAGGTAGATAGATAGATAGATAGGTAGGTAAGTAGATTGATAGAGATAAGGTAGGTAGGTCGGTAGATAGATAGAGATAGGTAGGTAGGTAGATTGATAGATACAGATAGGTAGGTAGGTAGATTGATAGATAGAGATAGGTAGGTAGGTATATAGATAGATAGAGATAGGTAGGTAGGTAGATTGATAGATACAGATAGGTAGGTAGGTAGATTGATAGATAGAGATAGGTAGGTAGGTAGGTAGATAGATAGAGATAGGTAGGTAGGTAGATTGATAGATAGAGATAGGTAGGTAGGTAGGTAGGTAGATAGATAGAGATAGGTAGGTGGGTAGATTGATAGATAGAGATAGGTAGGTAGGTAGATTGATAGATAGAGATAGGTAGGTAGGTAGATAGATAGATAGAGATAGGTAGGTAGGTAGGTAGATAGATACAGATAGGTAGGTAGATAGATGGATAGAGATAGGTAGGTAGGTAGGTAGATAGATAGATAGATACAGATAGGTAGATAGGTAGTTTGATAGATAGAGATAGGTAGGTAGGTAGATATATAGATAGAGATAGGTAGGTAGGTAGGTAGATAGATTTATAGATAGAGATAGGTAGGTAGGTAGATTGATAGATATAGATAGGTAGGTAGGTAGATTGATAGATATAGATAGGTAGGTAGGTAGGTAGATAGATAGAGATAGGTAGGTAGGTAGATTGATAGATAGAGATAGGTAGGTAGGTAGGTAGATAGATAGAGAGGGATAGGTAGGTGGGTAGATAGATAGATAGAGATAGGTAGGTAGGTAGATTGATAGATAGAGATAGGTAGGTAGGTAGATTGATAGATAGAGATAGGTAGGTAGGTAGGTAGGTAGGTAGGTAGTTAGATAGAGATAGGTAGGTAGGTAGATTGATAGATACAGATAGGTAGGTAGGTAGATTGATAGATAGAGATAGGTAGGTAGGTAGATAGATAGATAGAGATAGGTAGGTAGGTAGATTGATAGATAGAGATAGGTAGGTAGGTAGATTGATAGATAGAGATAGGTAGGTAGGTAGATAGATAGATAGAGATAGGTAGGTAGGTAGATTGATAGATACAGATAGGTAGGTAGGTAGATTGATAGATAGAGATAGGTAGGTAGGTAGGTAGATTGATAGATAGAGATAGGTAGGTAGGTAGATAGATAGATAGAGATAGGTAGGTAGGTAGGTAGATAGATACAGATAGGTAGGTAGATAGATGGATAGAGATAGGTAGGTAGGTAGGTAGATAGATAGATACAGATAGGTAGATAGGTAGTTTGATAGATAGAGATAGGTAGGTAGGTAGATATATAGATAGAGATAGGTAGGTAGGTAGGTAGATAGATTTATAGATAGAGATAGGTAGGTAGGTAGATTGATAGATATAGATAGGTAGGTAGGTAGATTGATAGATAGAGATAGGTAGGTAGGTAGGTAGATAGATAGAGATAGGTAGGTAGGTAGATTGATAGATAGAGATAGGTAGGTAGGTAGGTAGATAGATAGAGAGGGATAGGTAGGTGGGTAGATAGATAGATAGAGATAGGTAGGTAGGTAGATAGATAGATAGAGATAGGTAGGTAGGTATGTAGATAGATACAGATAGGTAGGTAGATAGATGGATAGAGATAGGTAGGTAGGTAGGTAGATAGATAGATAAAGATAGGTAGATAGGTAGTTTGATAGATAGAGATAGGTAGGTAGGTAGATTGATAGATACAGATAGGTAGGTAGGTAGATTGATAGATAGAGATAGGTAGGTAGGTAGGTAGATAGATAGAGATAGGTAGGTAGGTAGATTGATAGATAGAGATAGGTAGGTAGGTAGGTAGGTAGATAGATAGAGATAGGTAGGTGGGTAGATAGATAGATAGAGATAGGTAGGTAGGTAGATTGATAGATAGAGATAGGTAGGTAGGTAGATAGATAGATAGAGATAGGTAGGTAGGTAGGTAGATAGATACAGATAGGTAGGTAGATAGATGGATAGAGATAGGTAGGTAGGTAGGTAGATAGATAGATACAGATAGGTAGATAGGTAGTTTGATAGATAGAGATAGGTAGGTAGGTAGATATATAGATAGAGATAGGTAGGTAGGTAGGTAGATAGATAGATAGATAGATAGAGATAGGTAGGTAGGTAGATTGATAGATATAGATAGGTAGGTAGGTAGATTGATAGATAGAGATAGGTAGGTAGGTAGGTAGATAGACAGAGATAGGTAGGTAGATAGATGGATAGAGATAGGTAGGTAGGTAGGTAGATAGATAGATACAGATAGGTAGATAGGTAGTTTGATAGATAGAGATAGGTAGGTAGGTAGATATATAGATAGAGATAGGTAGGTAGGTAGGTAGATAGATAGATAGATAGAGATAGGTAGGTAGGTAGATTGATAGATATAGATAGGTAGGTAGGTAGATTGATAGATAGAGATAGGTAGGTAGGTAGGTAGATAGATAGAGATAGGTAGGTAGGTAGATTGATAGATAGAGATAGGTAGGTAGGTAGGTAGATAGATAGAGAGAGATAGGTAGGTGGGTAGATAGATAGATAGAGATAGGTAGGTAGGTAGATTGATAGATAGAGATAGGTAGGTAGATAGATAGAGATAAGTAGGTAGGTAGATTGATAGATAGAGATAGGTAGGTAGGTAGGTAGATAGATACAGATAGGTAGGTAGGTAGATAGATAGATAGAGGTAGGTAGGTAGGTAGATTGATAGATACAGATAGGTAGGTAGGTAGGTAGATAGATAGATACAGATAGGTAGGTAGGTAGATTGATAGATAGAGATAGGTAGGTAGGTAGATTGATAGATACAGATAGGTAGGTAGGTAGATTGATAGATAGAGATAGGTAGGTAGATAGATAAATACAGATAGGTGGGTAGGTAGATAGACAGATACAGATAGGTAGGTAGGTAGATTGATAGATAGAGATAGGTAGGTAGGTAGATAGATAGATAGAGATAGGTAGGTAGGTAGATTGATAGATAGAGATAGGTAGGTAGGTAGGTAGGTAGATAGATAGAGATAGGTAGGTGGGTAGATAGATAGATAGAGATAGGTAGGTAGGTAGATTGATAGATAGAGATAGGTAGGTAGGTAGATAGATAGATAGAGATAGGTAGGTAGGTAGGTAGATAGATACAGATAGGTAGGTAGATAGATGGATAGAGATAGGTAGGTAGGTAGGTAGATAGATAGATACAGATAGGTAGATAGGTAGTTTGATAGATAGAGATAGGTAGGTAGGTAGATATATAGATAGAGATAGGTAGGTAGGTAGGTAGATAGATAGATAGATAGATAGAGATAGGTAGGTAGGTAGATTGATAGATATAGATAGGTAGGTAGGTAGATTGATAGATAGAGATAGGTAGGTAGGTAGGTAGATAGATAGAGATAGGTAGGTAGGTAGATTGATAGATAGAGATAGGTAGGTAGGTAGGTAGATAGATAGAGAGAGATAGGTAGGTGGGTAGATAGATAGATAGAGATAGGTAGGTAGGTAGATTGATAGATAGAGATAGGTAGGTAGGTAGATTGATAGATAGAGATAGGTAGGTAGGTAGGTAGGTAGGTAGGTAGATAGAGATAGGTAGGTAGGTAGATTGATAGATACAGATAGGTAGGTAGATAGATAGATAGAGATAAGTAGGTAGGTAGATTGATAGATACAGACAGGTAGGTAGGTAGATTGATAGATAGAGATAGGTAGGTAGGTAGATAGATAGATAGAGATAGGTAGGTAGGTAGATAGATAGATAGAGATAGGTAGGTAGGTAGGTAGATAGATACAGATAGGTAGGTAGGTAGATAGATAGATACAGATAGGTAGGTAGGTAGATTGATAGATAGAGATAGGTAGGTAGGTAGGTAGATAGATACAGATAGGTAGGTAGGTAGATAGATAGATAGAGGTAGGTAGGTAGGTAGATTGATAGATACAGATAGGTAGGTATGTAGATAGATAGATACAGAGGTAGGTAGGTAGATTGATAGATAGAGATAGGTAGGTAGGTAGATTGATAGATACAGATAGGTAGGTAGGTAGATTGATAGATAGAGATAGGTAGGTAGATAGATAAATACAGATAGGTGGGTAGGTAGATAGATAGAGATAGGTAGGTAGGTAGATTGATAGATAGAGATAGGTAGGTAGGTAGATATATAGATACAGATATGTAGGTAGGTAGATAGATAGATACAGATAGGTAGGTAGGTAGATTGACAGATAGAGATAGGTAGATAGGTAGATAGATAGATACAGATAGGCAGGTAGGTAGATTGATAGATAGAGATAGGTAGGTAGGTAGATAGATAGATAGAGATAGGTAGGTAGGTAGATAGATAGATAGAGATAGGTAGATAGGTCGATAGATAGATACAGATAGATAGGTAGGTAGATAGATAGATAGAGATAGGTGGGTAGGTAGATAGATAGATAAAGATAGGTCGGTAGGTAGATTGATAGATAGAGATAGGTAGGTAGGTAGATAGATAGATAGATAGGTAGGTAAGTAGATTGATAGAGATAAGGTAGGTAGGTCGGTAGATAGATAGAGATAGGTAGGTAGGTAGATTGATAGATACAGATAGGTAGGTAGGTAGATTGATAGATAGAGATAGGTAGGTAGGTAGATAGATAGATAGAGATAGGTAGGTAGGTAGATTGATAGATACAGATAGGTAGGTAGGTAGATTGATAGATAGAGATAGGTAGGTAGGTAGGTAGATAGATAGAGATAGGTAGGTAGGTAGATTGATAGATAGAGATTGGTAGGTAGGTAGGTAGGTAGATAGATAGAGATAGGTAGGTGGGTAGATAGATAGATAGAGATAGGTAGGTAGGTAGATTGATAGATAGAGATAGGTAGGTAGGTAGATAGATAGATAGAGATAGGTAGGTAGGTAGGTAGATAGATACAGATAGGTAGGTAGATAGATTGATAGAGATAGGTAGGTAGGTAGGTAGATAGATAGATACAGATAGGTAGATAGGTAGTTTGATAGATAGAGATAGGTAGGTAGGTAGATATATAGATAGAGATAGGTAGGTAGGTAGGTAGATAGATAGATAGAGATAGGTAGGTAGGTAGATTGATAGATATAGGTAGGTAGGTAGATAGATATAGGTAGGTAGATTGATAGATAGAGATAGGTAGGTAGGTAGGTAGATAGATAGAGATAGGTAGGTAGGTAGATTGATAGATAGAGATAGGTAGGTAGGTAGGTAGATAGATAGAGAGAGATAGGTAGGTAGGTAGATTGATAGATAGAGATAGGTAGGTAGGTAGATTGATAGATAGAGATAGGTAGGTAGGTAGGTAGGTAGGTAGATAGATAGAGATAGGTAGGTGGGTAGATAGATAGATAGAGATAGGTAGGTAGGTTGATTGATAGATAGAGATAGGTAGGTAGGTAGATAGATAGATAGAGATAGGTAGGTAGGTAGGTAGATAGATACAGATAGGTAGGTAGATAGATTGATAGAGATAGGTAGGTAGGTAGGTAGATAGATAGATACAGATAGGTAGATAGGTAGTTTGATAGATAGAGATAGGTAGGTAGGTAGATAGATAGATACAGATAGGTAGGTAGGTAGGTAGATAGATATAGATAGGTAGGTAGGTAGATTGATAGATAGAGATAGGTAGGTAGGTAGGTAGATAGATAGAGATAGGTAGGTAGGTAGATTGATAGATAGAGATAGGTAGGTAGGTAGGTAGATAGAGAGAGAGAGATAGGTAGGTGGGTAGATAGATAGATAGAGATAGGTAGGTAGGTAGATTGATAGATAGAGATAGGTAGGTAGGTAGATAGATAGATAGAGATAGGTAGGTAGGTAGGTAGATAGATACAGATAGGTAGGTAGGTAGATTTATAGATAGGTAGGTAGGTAGGTAGATTGATAGATACAGATAGGTAGGTAGGTAGGTAGATAGATAGAGATAGGTAGGTAGGTAGATATATAGATACAGACATGTAGGTAGATAGATAGAGATAGGTAGGTAGGTAGATTGATAGATACAGATAGGTAGGTAGGTAGATTGATAGATAGAGATAGGTAGGTAGGTAGATAGATAGATAGAGATAAGTAGGTAGGTAGATTGATAGATACAGACAGGTAGGTAGGTAGATTGATAGATAGAGATAGGTAGGTAGGTAGATAGATAGAGATAGGTAGGTAGGTAGATAGATAGATAGAGATAGGTAGGGAGGTAGGTAGATAGATACAGATAGGTAGGTAGGTAGATAGATAGATACAGATAGGTAGGTAGGTAGATTGATAGATAGAGATAGGTAGGTAGGTAGGTAGATAGATACAGATAGGTAGGTAGGTAGATAGATAGATAGATAGAGGTAGGTAGGTAGGTAGATTGATAGATACAGATAGGTAGGTAGGTAGGTAGATAGATAGATACAGATAGGTAGGTAGGTAGATTGATAGATAGAGATAGGTAGGTAGGTAGATTGATAGATACAGATAGGTAGGTAGGTAGATTGATAGATAGAGATAGGTAGGTAGATAGATAAATACAGATAGGTGGGTAGGTAGATAGACAGATACAGATAGGTAGGTAGGTAGATTGATAGATAGAGATAGGTAGGTAGGTAGATAGATAGATAGAGATAGGTAGGTAGGTAGATTGATAGATACAGATAGGTAGGTAGGTAGATTGATAGATAGAGATAGGTAGGTAGGTAGATAGATAGATAGAGATAGGTAGGTAGGTAGATTGATAGATACAGATAGGTAGGTAGGTAGATTGATAGATAGAGATAGGTAGGTAGGTAGGTAGATAGATAGAGATAGGTAGGTAGGTAGATTGATAGATAGAGATAGGTAGGTAGGTAGGTAGGTAGATAGATAGAGATAGGTAGGTGGGTAGATAGATAGATAGAGATAGGTAGGTAGGTAGATTGATAGATAGAGATAGGTAGGTAGGTAGATAGATAGATAGAGATAGGTAGGTAGGTAGGTAGATAGATACAGATAGGTAGGTAGATAGATTGATAGAGATAGGTAGGTAGGTAGGTAGATAGATAGATACAGATAGGTAGATAGGTAGTTTGATAGATAGAGATAGGTAGGTAGGTAGATATATAGATAGAGATAGGTAGGTAGGTAGGTAGATAGATAGATAGAGATAGGTAGGTAGGTAGATTGATAGATATAGATAGGTAGGTAGGTAGATTGATAGATAGAGATAGGTAGGTAGGTAGGTAGATAGATAGAGATAGGTAGGTAGGTAGATTGATAGATAGAGATAGGTAGGTAGGTAGGTAGATAGATAGAGAGAGATAGGTAGGTGGGTAGATAGATAGATAGAGATAGGTAGGTAGGTAGATTGATAGATAGAGATAGGTAGGTAGGTAGATAGATAGATAGAGATAGGTAGGTAGGTAGGTAGATAGATACAGATAGGTAGGTAGGTAGATTTATAGATAGGTAGGTAGGTAGGTAGATTGATAGATAGAGATAGGTAGGTAGGTAGGTAGGTAGATAGATAGAGATAGGTAGGTAGGTAGATATATAGATACAGATATGTAGGTAGATAGATAGAGATAGGTACGTAGGTAGATTGATAGATACAGATAGGTAGGTAGGTAGATTGATAGATAGAGATAGGTAGGTAGGTAGATAGATAGATAGAGATAAGTAGGTAGGTAGATTGATAGATACAGACAGGTAGGTAGGTAGATTGATAGATAGAGATAGGTAGGTAGGTAGATAGATAGATAGATAGAGATAGGTAGGTAGGTAGATAGATAGATAGAGATAGGTAGGTAGGTAGGGAGATAGATACAGATAGGTAGGTAGGTAGATAGATAGATACAGATAGGTAGGTAGGTAGATTGATAGATAGAGATAGGTAGGTAGGTAGATTGATAGATAGAGATAGGTAGGTAGGTAGGTAGATAGAGAGAGAGAGATAGGTAGGTGGGTAGATAGATAGATAGAGATAGGTAGGTAGGTAGATTGATAGATAGAGATAGGTAGGTAGGTAGATAGATAGATAGAGATAGGTAGGTAGGTAGGTAGATAGATACAGATAGGTAGGTAGGTAGATTTATAGATAGGTAGGTAGGTAGGTAGATTGATAGATACAGATAGGTAGGTAGGTAGGTAGATAGATAGAGATAGGTAGGTAGGTAGATATATAGATACAGACATGTAGGTAGATAGATAGAGATAGGTAGGTAGGTAGATTGATAGATACAGATAGGTAGGTAGGTAGATTGATAGATAGAGATAGGTAGGTAGGTAGATAGATAGATAGAGATAAGTAGGTAGGTAGATTGATAGATACAGACAGGTAGGTAGGTAGATTGATAGATAGAGATAGGTAGGTAGGTAGATAGATAGAGATAGGTAGGTAGGTAGATAGATAGATAGAGATAGGTAGGGAGGTAGGTAGATAGATACAGATAGGTAGGTAGGTAGATAGATAGATACAGATAGGTAGGTAGGTAGATTGATAGATAGAGATAGGTAGGTAGGTAGGTAGATAGATACAGATAGGTAGGTAGGTAGATAGATAGATAGATAGAGGTAGGTAGGTAGGTAGATTGATAGATACAGATAGGTAGGTAGGTAGGTAGATAGATAGATACAGATAGGTAGGTAGGTAGATTGATAGATAGAGATAGGTAGGTAGGTAGATTGATAGATACAGATAGGTAGGTAGGTAGATTGATAGATAGAGATAGGTAGGTAGATAGATAAATACAGATAGGTGGGTAGGTAGATAGACAGATACAGATAGGTAGGTAGGTAGATTGATAGATAGAGATAGGTAGGTAGGTAGATAGATAGATAGAGATAGGTAGGTAGGTAGATTGATAGATACAGATAGGTAGGTAGGTAGATTGATAGATAGAGATAGGTAGGTAGGTAGATAGATAGATAGAGATAGGTAGGTAGGTAGATTGATAGATACAGATAGGTAGGTAGGTAGATTGATAGATAGAGATAGGTAGGTAGGTAGGTAGATAGATAGAGATAGGTAGGTAGGTAGATTGATAGATAGAGATAGGTAGGTAGGTAGGTAGGTAGATAGATAGAGATAGGTAGGTGGGTAGATAGATAGATAGAGATAGGTAGGTAGGTAGATTGATAGATAGAGATAGGTAGGTAGGTAGATAGATAGATAGAGATAGGTAGGTAGGTAGGTAGATAGATACAGATAGGTAGGTAGATAGATTGATAGAGATAGGTAGGTAGGTAGGTAGATAGATAGATACAGATAGGTAGATAGGTAGTTTGATAGATAGAGATAGGTAGGTAGGTAGATATATAGATAGAGATAGGTAGGTAGGTAGGTAGATAGATAGATAGAGATAGGTAGGTAGGTAGATTGATAGATATAGATAGGTAGGTAGGTAGATTGATAGATAGAGATAGGTAGGTAGGTAGGTAGATAGATAGAGATAGGTAGGTAGGTAGATTGATAGATAGAGATAGGTAGGTAGGTAGGTAGATAGATAGAGAGAGATAGGTAGGTGGGTAGATAGATAGATAGAGATAGGTAGGTAGGTAGATTGATAGATAGAGATAGGTAGGTAGGTAGATAGATAGATAGAGATAGGTAGGTAGGT
Source organism: Crotalus helleri (assembly GCA_024509115.1). Lineage (NCBI taxonomy): Eukaryota > Metazoa > Chordata > Lepidosauria > Squamata > Viperidae > Crotalus > Crotalus helleri. The sequence goes on from JAKSXO010000218.1 coordinate 87,608, forward strand.
AGGTAGATAGATACAGATAGGTAGGTAGGTAGATTTATAGATAGGTAGGTAGGTAGGTAGATTGATAGATAGAGATAGGTAGGTAGGTAGGTAGGTAGGTAGATAGATAGAGATAGGTAGGTAGGTAGATATATAGATACAGATATGTAGGTAGATAGATAGAGATAGGTACGTAGGTAGATTGATAGATACAGATAGGTAGGTAGGTAGATTGATAGATAGAGATAGGTAGGTAGGTAGATAGATAGATAGAGATAAGTAGGTAGGTAGATTGATAGATACAGACAGGTAGGTAGGTAGATTGATAGATAGAGATAGGTAGGTAGGTAGATAGATAGATAGATAGAGATAGGTAGGTAGGTAGATAGATAGATAGAGATAGGTAGGTAGGTAGGGAGATAGATACAGATAGGTAGGTAGGTAGATAGATAGATACAGATAGGTAGGTAGGTAGATTGATAGATAGAGATAGGTAGGTAGGTAGGTAGATAGATACAGATAGGTAGGTAGGTAGGTAGATAGATAGATAGAGGTAGGTAGGTAGGTAGATTGATAGATACAGATAGGTAGGTAGGTAGATAGATAGATACAGATAGGTAGGTAGGTAGATTGATAGATAGAGATAGGTAGGTAGGTAGATTGATAGATACAGATAGGTAGGTAGGTAGATTGATAGATAGAGATAGGTAGGTAGATAGATAAATACAGATAGGTGGGTAGGTAGATAGATAGATACAGATAGGTAGGTAGGTAGATTGATAGATAGAGATAGGTAGGTAGGTAGATAGATAGATAGAGATAGGTAGGTAGGTAGATTGATAGATACAGATAGGTAGGTAGGTAGATTGATAGATAGAGATAGGTAGGTAGGTAGGTAGATAGATAGAGATAGGTAGGTAGGTAGATTGATAGATAGAGATAGGTAGGTAGGTAGGTAGGTAGATAGATAGAGATAGGTAGGTGGGTAGATAGATAGATAGAGATAGGTAGGTAGGTAGATTGATAGATAGAGATAGGTAGGTAGGTAGATAGATAGATAGAGATAGGTAGGTAGGTAGGTAGATAGATACAGATAGGTAGGTATATAGATTGATAGAGATAGGTAGGTAGGTAGGTAGATAGATAGATACAGATAGGTAGATAGGTAGTTTGATAGATAGAGATAGGTAGGTAGGTAGATATATAGATAGAGATAGGTAGGTAGGTAGGTAGATAGATAGATAGAGATAGGTAGGTAGGTAGATTGATAGATATAGATAGGTAGGTAGGTAGATTGATAGATAGAGATAGGTAGGTAGGTAGGTAGATAAATAGAGATAGGTAGGTAGGTAGATTGATAGATAGAGATAGGTAGGTAGGTAGGTAGATAGATAGAGAGAGATAGGTAGGTGGGTAGAAAGATAGATAGAGATAGGTAGGTAGGTAGGTAGATTGATAGATAGAGATAGGTAGGTAGGTAGATTGATAGATAGAGATAGGTAGGTAGGTAGGTAGATAGATAGAGATAGGTAGGTAGGTAGATTGATAGATAGAGATAGGTAGGTAGTTAGGTAGATAGATAGAGAGAGATAGGTAGGTGGGTAGATAGATAGATAGAGATAGGTAGGTAGGTAGATTGATAGATAGAGATAGGTAGGTAGGTAGATAGATAGATAGAGATAGGTAGGTAGGTAGGTAGATAGATACAGATAGGTAGGTAGGTAGATTTATAGATAGGTAGGTAGGTAGATTGATAGATAGAGATAGGTAGGTAGGTAGGTAGGTAGGTAGATAGATAGAGATAGGTAGGTAGGTAGATATATAGATACAGATATGTAGGTAGATAGATAGAGATAGGTAGGTAGGTAGATTGATAGATACAGTTAGGTAGGTAGGTAGATTGATAGATAGAGATAGGTAGGTAGGTAGATAGATAGATAGAGATAAGTAGGTAGGTATATTGATAGATACAGACAGGTATGTAGGTAGATTGATAGATAGAGATAGGTAGGTAGGTAGATAGATAGATAGAGATAGGTAGGTAGGTAGATAGATAGATAGAGATAGGTAGGTAGGTAGGTAGATAGATACAGATAGGTAGGTAGGTAGATAGATAGATACAGATAGGTAGGTAGGTAGATTGATAGATAGAGATAGGTAGGTAGGTAGGTAGATAGATACAGATAGGTAGGTAGGTAGAAGATAGATAGAGGTAGGTAGGTAGGTAGATTGATAGATACAGATAGGTAGGTAGGTAGATTGATAGATAGAGATAGGTAGGTAGGTAGATTGATAGATACAGATAGGTACGTAGGTAGATTGATAGATAGAGATAGGTAGGTAGATAGATAAATACAGATAGGTGGGTAGGTAGATAGATAGATAGAGATAGGTAGGTAGGTAGATTGATAGATAGAGATAGGTAGGTAGGTAGATATATAGATACAGATATGTAGGTAGGTAGATAGATAGATACAGATAGGTAGGTAGGTAGATTGATAGATAGAGATAGGTAGATAGGTAGATAGATAGATACAGAAAGGTAGGTAGGTAGATTGATAGATAGAGATAGGTAGGTAGATAGATAAATACAGATAGGTGGGTAGGTAGATAGATAGATAGAGATAGGTAGGTAGGTAGATTGATAGATAGAGATAGGTAGATAGGTAGATAGATAGATACAGATAGGTAGGTAGATTGATAGATAGAGATAGGTAGGTAGGTAGGTAGATAGATAGAGATAGGTAGGTAGGTAGATTGATAGAGATATGTAAGTAGGTAGGTAGATAGATAGATAGAGATAGGTAGGTAGGTAGATAGATAGATACAGATAGGTAGGTAGGTAGATATATAGATCAGATATGTAGGTAGGTAGATAGATAGATACAGATAGGTAGGTAGGTAGATAGATACAGATATGTAGGTAGGTAGATAGATAGATACAGATAGGTAGGTAGGTAGATATATAGATACAGATATGTAGGTAGGTAGGTAGGTAGGTAGGTAGGTAGATATATAGAGATAGGCAGATAGGTAGATTGATAGATACAGATAGGTAGGTAGGTAGATTGATAGATAGGTAGGTAGGTAAATAGATAGAGATAGGTAGGTAGGTAGGTAGATAGATAGAGATAGGTACGTAGGTAGATTGATAGATAGAGATAGGTAGATAGGTAGATAGATAGATACAGATATGTAGGTAGGTAGATTGATAGATACAGATAGGTAGGTAGGTAGATAGATAGATACAGATAGGTAGGTAGGTAAGTAGGTAGGTAGGTAGGTAGATAGATAGAGATAGGTAGGTAGGTAGATTGATAGAGATAGGTAGGTAGGTAGATAGATAGATAGAGATAGGTAGGTAGGTAGATAGATAGATAGAGATAGGTAGGTAGGTAGATTGATAGATAGAGATAGGTAGGTAGGTAGGTAGATAGATAGAGATAGGTAGGTAGGTAGATAGATAGATAGAGATAGGTAGGTAGGTAGATTGATAGATACAGATAGGTAGGTAGATAGATAGATAGAGATAGGTAGGTAGGTAGATAGATAGATAGAGATAGGTAGGTAGGTAGATAGATAGATAGATACAGATAGGTAGGTAGGTAGGTAGATAGATACAGATATGTAGGTAGGTAGATAGATAGATAGAGATAGGTAGGTAGGTAGATTGATAGATAGAGATAGGTAGGTAGGTAGGTAGATAGATAGAGATAGGTAGGTAGGTAGATTGATAGATACAGATAGGTAGGTAGGTAGATAAATAGATACAGATAGGTAGGTAGGTAGATTGATAGATAGAGATAGGTAGGTAGGTAGGAGAATAGATAGAGATAGGTAGGTAGGTAGATTGATAGAGATAGGTAGGTAGGTAGGTAGATAGATGGAGATAGGTAGGTAGGTAGATTGATAGATACAGATAGGTAGGTAGGTAGATAGATAGATACAGATATGTAGGTAGGTAGATAGATAGATAGAGATAGGTAGGTAGGTAGATAGATAGATACAGATAGGTAGGTAGATTGATAGATAGAGATAGGTAGGTAGGTAGGTAGATAGATGGAGATAGGTAGGTAGGTAGATTGATAGAGATATGTAAGTAGGTAGGTAGATAGATAGATAGAGATAGGTAGGTAGGTAGATAGATAGATACAGATAGGTAGGTAGGTAGATATATAGATCAGATATGTAGGTAGGTAGATAGATAGATACAGATAGGTAGATTGGTAGATAGATACAGATATGTAGGTAGGTAGATAGATAGATAGAGATAGGTAGGTAGGTAGATTGATAGATACAGATAGGTGGGTAGGTAGATAGATAGATACAGATATGTAGGTAGGTAGATAGATAGATACAGATAGGTAGGTAGGTAGATATATAGATACAGATATGTAGGTAGGTAGGTAGGTAGGTAGATATATAGAGATAGGTAGATTGATAGATAGGTAGGTAGGTAAATAGATAGAGATAGGTAGGTAGGTAGGTAGATAGATAGAGATAGGTAGGTAGGTAGATTGATAGATAGAGATAGGTAGATAGGTAGATAGATAGATACAGATATGTAGGTAGGTAGATTGATAGATACAGATAGGTAGGTAGGTAGATAGATAGATAGAGATAGGTAGGTAGGTAGATTGATAGATACAGATAGGTAGGTAGGTAGGTAGGTAGGTAGATAGATAGAGATAGGTAGGTAGGTAGATAGATAGATAGAGATAGGTAGGTAGGTAGATTGATAGATACAGATAGGTAGGTAGGTAGATAGATAGATAGAGATAGGTAGGTAGGTAGATAGATAGATAGAGATAGGTAGATAGGTAGATAGATAGATAGATACAGATAGGTAGGTAGGTAGGTAGATAGATACAGATATGTAGGTAGGTAGATAGATAGATAGAGATAGGTAGGTAGGTAGATTGATAGATAGAGATAGGTAGGTAGGTAGGTAGATAGATAGAGATAGGTAGGTAGGTAGATTGATAGATACAGATAGGTAGGTAGGTAGATAGATAGATACAGATAGGTAGGTAGGTAGATTGATAGATAGAGATAGGTAGGTAGGTAGGAGAATAGATAGAGATAGGTAGGTAGGTAGATAGATAGATACAGATATGTAGGTAGGTAGATAGATAGATAGAGATAGGTAGGTAGGTAGATAGATACAGATAGGTAGGTAGATTGATAGATAGAGATAGGTAGGTAGGTAGGTAGATAGATAGAGATAGGTAGGTAGGTAGATTGATAGAGATATGTAAGTAGGTAGGTAGATAGATAGATAGAAATAGGTAGGTAGGTAGATAGATAGATACAGATAGGTAGGTAGGTAGATATATAGATCAGATATGTAGGTAGCTAGATAGATAGATACAGATAGGTAGGTAGGTAGATAGATACAGATATGTAGGTAGGTAGATAGATAGATAGAGATAGGTAGGTAGGTAGATTGATAGATACAGATAGGTGGGTAGGTAGATAGATAGATACAGATATGTAGGTAGGTAGATAGATAGATACAGATAGGTAGGTAGGTAGATATATAGATACAGATATGTAGGTAGGTAGGTAGATATATAGAGATAGGTAGATAGGTAGATTGATAGATACAGATAGGTAGGTAGGTAGATTGATAGATAGGTAGGTAGGTAAATAGATAGAGATAGGTAGGTAGGTAGGTAGATAGATAGAGATAGGTAGGTAGGTAGATTGATAGATAGAGATAGGTAGATAGGTAGATAGATAGATACAGATATGTAGGTAGGTAGATTGATAGATACAGATAGGTAGGTAGGTAGATAGATAGATACAGATAGGTAGGTAGGTAGGTAGGTAGGTAGGTAGATAGATAGAGATAGGTAGGTAGGTAGATTGATAGAGATAGGTAGGTAGGTAGATAGATAGATAGAGATAGGTAGGTAGGTAGATAGATAGATAGAGATAGGTAGGTAGGTAGATTGATAGATAGAGATAGGTAGGTAGGTAGGTAGATAGATAGAGATAGGTAGGTAGGTAGATAGATAGATAGAGATAGGTAGGTAGGTAGATTGATAGATACAGATAGGTAGGTAGGTAGATAGATAGATAGAGATAGGTAGGTAGGTAGATAGATAGATAGAGATAGGTAGGTAGGTAGATAGATAGATAGATACAGAAAGGTAGGTAGGTAGGTAGATAGATACAGATATGTAGGTAGGTAGATAGATAGATAGAGATAGGTAGGTAGGTAGATTGATAGATAGAGATAGGTAGGTAGGTAGGTAGATAGATAGAGATAGGTAGGTAGGTAGATTGATAGATACAGATAGGTAGGTAGGTAGATAGATAGATACAGATAGGTAGGTAGGTAGATTGATAGATAGAGATAGGTAGGTAGGTAGGAGAATAGATAGAGATAGGTAGGTAGGTAGATTGATAGAGATAGGTAGGTAGGTAGGTAGATAGGTGGAGATAGGTAGGTAGGTAGATTGATAGATACAGATAGGTAGGTAGGTAGATAGATAGATACAGATATGTAGGTAGGTAGATAGATAGATAGAGATAGGTAGGTAGGTAGATAGATAGATAGATACAGATAGGTAGGTAGGTAGGTAGATAGATACAGATATGTAGGTAGGTAGATAGATAGATAGAGATAGGTAGGTAGGTAGATTGATAGATAGAGATAGGTAGGTAGGTAGGTAGATAGATAGAGATAGGTAGGTAGGTAGATTGATAGATACAGATAGGTAGGTAGGTAGATAGATAGATACAGATAGGTAGGTAGGTAGATTGATAGATAGAGATAGGTAGGTAGGTAGGAGAATAGATAGAGATAGGTAGGTAGGTAGATTGATAGAGATAGGTAGGTAGGTAGATAGATGGAGATAGGTAGGTAGGTAGATTGATAGATACAGATAGGTAGGTAGGTAGATAGATAGATACAGATATGTAGGTAGGTAGATAGATAGATAGAGATAGGTAGGTAGGTAGATAGATACAGATAGGTAGGTAGGTAGATTGATAGATAGAGATAGGTAGGTAGGTAGATAGATAGATAGAGATAGGTAGGTAGGTAGATAGATAGATAAAGATAGGTAGATAGGTAGATAGATAGATACAGATAGGTAGGTAGGTAGATAGATAGATAGAGATAGGTGGGTAGGTAGATAGATAGATACAGATAGGTAGGTAGGTAGGTAGGTAGGTAGATTGATAGATAGAGATAGGTAGGTAGGTAGATAGATAGAGATAGGTAGGTAGGTAGATAGATAGATAGAGATAGGTAGGTAGGTAGATTGATAGAGATAGGTAGGTAGGTAGGTAGATAGATAGAGATAGGTAGATAGGTAGATAGATACAGATAGATAGGTAGGTAGATTGATAGATAGAGATAGGTAGGTAGGTAGATAGATAGATAGAGATAGGTAGGTAGGTTGATTGATAGATACAGATAGGTAGGTAGGTAGATTGATAGATAGAGATAGGTAGGTAGGTAGATAGATAGATAGAGATAGGTAGGTAGGTAGATTGATAGATAGAGATAGGTAGGTAGGTAGGTAGATAGATAGAGATAGGTAGGTAGGTAGATATATAGATACAGATATGTAGGTAGATAGATAGAGATAGGTAGGTAGGTAGATAGATAGATAGAGATAGGTAGGTAGGTAGATTGATAGATACAGATAGGTAGGTAGGTAGATAGATAGAGATAGGTAGGTAGGTAGATAGATAGATAGAGATAGGTAGGTAGATAGATAGATACAGATAGGTAGGTAGGTAGGTAGATAGATAGAGATAGGTAGGTAGGTAGAAAGATAGATACAGATAGGTAGGTAGATTGATAGATAGAGATAGGTACGAAGGTAGATAGATAGATAGAGATAGGTAGGTAGGTAGATTGATAGATAGAGATAGGTAGATAGGTAGATAGATATATACAGATAGGTAGGTTAGTAGATAGATAGAGATAGGTAGGTAGGTAGATAGATGGATAGATAGAGATAGGTAGGTAGGTAGATAGATAGATACAGATAGGTAGGTAGGTAGATTGATAGATAGAGATAGGTAGGTAGGTAGATAGATAGATAGAGATAGGTAGGTAGGTAGGTAGATAGATAGAGATAGGTAGGTAGGTAGGAGAATAGATAGAGATAGGTAGGTAGGTAGATAGATAGATAGATACAGATAGGTAGGTAGGTAGGTAGGTAGGTAGGTAGATAGATAGAGATAGGTAGGTAGGTAGATTGATAGAGATAGGTAGGTAGGTAGATAGATAGATAGAGATAGGTAGGTAGGTAGATAGATAGATAGAGATAGGTAGGTAGGTAGATTGATAGATAGAGATAGGTAGGTAGGTAGGTAGATAGATAGAGATAGGTAGGTAGGTAGATAGATAGATAGAGATAGGTAGGTAGGTAGATTGATAGATACAGATAGGTAGGTAGGTAGATAGATAGATAGAGATAGGTAGGTAGGTAGATAGATAGATAGAGATAGGTAGGTAGGTAGATAGATAGATAGATACAGAAAGGTAGGTAGGTAGGTAGATAGATACAGATATGTAGGTAGGTAGATAGATAGATAGAGATAGGTAGGTAGGTAGATTGATAGATAGAGATAGGTAGGTAGGTAGGTAGATAGATAGAGATAGGTAGGTAGGTAGATTGATAGATACAGATAGGTAGGTAGGTAGATAGATAGATACAGATAGGTAGGTAGGTAGATTGATAGATAGAGATAGGTAGGTAGGTAGGAGAATAGATAGAGATAGGTAGGTAGGTAGATTGATAGAGATAGGTAGGTAGGTAGGTAGATAGGTGGAGATAGGTAGGTAGGTAGATTGATAGATACAGATAGGTAGGTAGGTAGATAGATAGATACAGATATGTAGGTAGGTAGATAGATAGATAGAGATAGGTAGGTAGGTAGATAGATAGATAGATACAGATAGGTAGGTAGGTAGGTAGATAGATACAGATATGTAGGTAGGTAGATAGATAGATAGAGATAGGTAGGTAGGTAGATTGATAGATAGAGATAGGTAGGTAGGTAGGTAGATAGATAGAGATAGGTAGGTAGGTAGATTGATAGATACAGATAGGTAGGTAGGTAGATAGATAGATACAGATAGGTAGGTAGGTAGATTGATAGATAGAGATAGGTAGGTAGGTAGGAGAATAGATAGAGATAGGTAGGTAGGTAGATTGATAGAGATAGGTAGGTAGGTAGGTAGATAGATGGAGATAGGTAGGTAGGTAGATTGATAGATACAGATAGGTAGGTAGGTAGATAGATAGATACAGATATGTAGGTAGGTAGATAGATAGATAGAGATAGGTAGGTAGGTAGATAGATACAGATAGGTAGGTAGGTAGATTGATAGATAGAGATAGGTAGGTAGGTAGATAGATAGATAGAGATAGGTAGGTAGGTAGATAGATAGATAAAGATAGGTAGATAGGTAGATAGATAGATACAGATAGGTAGGTAGGTAGATAGATAGATAGATAGAGATAGGTGGGTAGGTAGATAGATAGATACAGATAGGTAGGTAGGTAGGTAGGTAGGTAGATTGATAGATAGAGATAGGTAGGTAGGTAGATAGATAGAGATAGGTAGGTAGGTAGATAGATAGATAGAGATAGGTAGGTAGGTAGATTGATAGAGATAGGTAGGTAGGTAGGTAGATAGATAGAGATAGGTAGATAGGTAGATAGATACAGATAGATAGGTAGGTAGATTGATAGATAGAGATAGGTAGGTAGGTAGATAGATAGATAGAGATAGGTAGGTAGGTTGATTGATAGATACAGATAGGTAGGTAGGTAGATTGATAGATAGAGATAGGTAGGTAGGTAGATAGATAGATAGAGATAGGTAGGTAGGTAGATTGATAGATAGAGATAGGTAGGTAGGTAGGTAGATAGATAGAGATAGGTAGGTAGGTAGATATATAGATACAGATATGTAGGTAGATAGATAGAGATAGGTAGGTAGGTAGATAGATAGATAGAGATAGGTAGGTAGGTAGATTGATAGATACAGATAGGTAGGTAGGTAGATAGATAGAGATAGGTAGGTAGGTAGATAGATAGATAGAGATAGGTAGGTAGATAGATAGATACAGATAGGTAGGTAGGTAGGTAGATAGATAGAGATAGGTAGGTAGGTAGAAAGATAGATACAGATAGGTAGGTAGATTGATAGATAGAGATAGGTACGAAGGTAGATAGATAGATAGAGATAGGTAGGTAGGTAGATTGATAGATAGAGATAGGTAGATAGGTAGATAGATATATACAGATAGGTAGGTTAGTAGATAGATAGATAGAGATAGGTAGGTAGGTAGATAGATGGATAGATAGAGATAGGTAGGTAGGTAGATAGATAGATACAGATAGGTAGGTAGGTAGATTGATAGATAGAGATAGGTAGGTAGGTAGATAGATAGATAGAGATAGGTAGTTAGGTAGATAGATAGATAGAGATAGGTAGGTAGGTAGATAGATAGATAGAGATATGTAGGTAGGTAGATAGATAGAGATAGGTAGGTAGGTAGATAGATAGATACAGACAGGTAGGTAGGTAGATAGATAGATACAGATAGGTAGGTAGGTAGATTGATAGATAGAGATAGGTAGGTAGGTAGATAGATATATACAGATAGGTAGGTTAGTAGATAGATAGATAGAGATAGGTAGGTAGGTAGATAGATAGATAGAGATAGGTAGTTAGGTAGATAGATAGATAGATAGAGATAGGTAGTTAGGTAGATAGATAGATAGATAGATAGATAGAGATAGGTAGGTAGGTAGATAGATAGAGATATGTAGGTAGGTAGATAGATAGATATAGGTAGGTAGGTAGATAGATAGATACAGACATGTAGGTAGGTAGATAGATAGATACAGATAGGTAGGTAGGTAGATTGATAGATAGAGATAGGTAGGTAGGTAGGTAGATAGATAGAGATAGGTAGGTAGGTAGATTGATAGAGATAGGTAGGTAGGTAGGTAGATAGAGATAGGTAGGTAGGTAGATTGATAGATACAGATAGGTAGGTAGGTAGATTGATAGATAGAGATAGGTAGGTAGGTAGATTGATAGATAGAGATAGATAGGTAGATAGATAGATAGATAGATAGAGATAGGTAGGTAGGTAGGTAGGTAGATAGATACAGATAGGTAGGTAGATTGATAGATAGAGATAGGTAGGTAGATAGATAGATAGATAGAGATAGGTAGGTAGGTAGATTGATAGATAGAGATAGGTAGATAGGTAGATAGATAGATAGAGATAGGTAGGTAGGTAGGTAGATAGATAGAGATAGGTAGGTAGGTAGATAGATAGATAGAGATAGGTAGGTAGGTAGATTGATAGAGATAGGTAGGTAAGTAGATAGATAGATAGAGATAGGTAGGTAGGTAGATTGATAGAGATAGGTAGGTAGGTAGATAGATTGATAGAGATAGGTAGGTAGGTAGATAGATAGATAGAGATAGGTAGGTAGGTAGATTGATAGATAGAGATAGGTAGATTGATAGATAGAGATAGGTAGGTAGGTAGATTGATAGATAGAGATAGGTAGATAGGTAGATAGATAGATACAGATAGGTAGGTAGGTAGATTGATAGATAGAGATAGGTAGGTAGGTAGGTAGATAGATAGAGATAGGTAGGTAGGTAGATTGATAGATACAGATAGGTAGGTAGATAGATAGATAGAAACAGATGGGTAGGTAGGTAGATTGATAGAGATAGGTAGGTAGGTAGATTGATAGATACAGATATGTAGGTAGGTAGGTAGGTAGATAGATAGAGATAGGTAGGTAGGTAGATTGATAGAGATAGGTAGGTAGGTAGATAGATAGATAGATAGAGATAGGTATGTAGGTAGATAGATAAATAGAGATAGGTAGGTAGGTAGATTGATAGATAGAGATAGGTAGGTAGGTAGGTAGATAGATAGAGATAGGTAGGTAGGTAGATAGATAGATAGAGATAGGTAGGTAGGTAGATAGATAGATAGATACAGATAGCTAGGTAGGTAGGTAGATAGATACAGATATGTAGGTAGGTAGATAGATAGATAGAGATAGGTAGGTAGGTAGATTGATAGATAGAGGTAGGTAGGTAGGTAGGTAGATAGATAGAGATAGGTAGGTAGGTAGATTGATAGATACAGATAGGTAGGTAGGTAGATTGATAGATAGAGATAGGTAGGTAGGTAGGTAGATAGATAGAGATAGGTAGGTAGGTAGATTGATAGAGATAGGTAGGTAGGTAGGTAGATAGATGGAGATAGGTAGGTAGGTAGATTGATAGATACAGATAGGTAGGTAGGTAGATAGATAGATACAGATAGGTAGGTAGGTAGATAGATAGAGATAGGTAGGTAGGTAGATAGATAGATACAGATAGGTAGGTAGGTAGATTGATAGATAGAGATAGGTAGGTAGGTAGATTGATAGATACAGATAGGAAGGTAGGTAGATTGATAGATAGAGATAGGTAGGTAGGTAGATAGATAGATACAGATAGGTAGGTAGGTAGATTTATAGATAGAGATAGGTAGGTAGGTAGATAGATAGATAGAGATAGGTAGGTAGGTAGATTGATAGATAGAGATAGGTAGGTAGGTAGATAGATAGATAGAGATAGGTAGGTAGGTAGATAGATAGAGATAGGTAGGTAGGTAGATTGATAGAGATAGGTAGGTAGGTAGGTAGATAGATAGAGATAGGTAGGTAGGTAGATAGATAGATAGAGATAGGTAGGTAGGTAGATTGATAGATACAGATAGGAAGGTAGGTAGATTGATAGATAGAGATAGGTAGGTAGGTAGATAGATAGATACAGATAGGCAGGTAGGTAGATTGATAGATAGAGTTAGGTAGGTAGGTAGATAGATAGATAGAGATAGGTAGGTAGGTAGATAGATAGATAGAGATAGGTAGATAGGTCGATAGATAGATACAGATAGATAGGTAGGTAGATAGATAGATACAGATAGGTGGGTAGGTAGATAGATAGATAAAGATAGGTCGGTAGGTAGATTGATAGATAGAGATAGGTAGGTAGGTAGATAGATAGATAGATAGGTAGGTAAGTAGATTGATAGAGATAAGGTAGGTAGGTAGGTAGGTAGATAGAGATAGGTAGGTAGGTAGATTGATAGATACAGATAGGTAGGTAGGTAGATTGATAGATAGAGATAGGTAGGTAGGTAGATAGATAGATAGAGATAGGTAGGTAGGTAGATTGATAGATACAGATAGGTAGGTAGGTAGATTGATAGATAGAGATAGGTAGGTAGGTAGGTAGATAGATAGAGATAGGTAGGTAGGTAGATTGTTAGATAGAGATAGGTAGGTAGGTAGGTAGGTAGATAGATAGAGATAGGTAGGTGGGTAGATAGATAGATAGAGATAGGTAGGTAGGTAGATTGATAGATAGAGATAGGTAGGTAGGTAGATAGATAGAGATAGGTAGGTAGGTAGGTAGATAGATACAGATAGGTAGGTAGATAGATTGATAGAGATAGGTAGGTAGGTAGGTAGATAGATAGATGCAGATAGGTAGATAGGTAGTTTGATAGATAGAGATAGGTAGGTAGGTAGATATATAGATAGAGATAGGTAGGTAGGTAGGTAGATAGATAGATAGAGATAGGTAGGTAGGTAGATTGATAGATATAGATAGGTAGGTAGGTAGATTGATAGATAGAGATAGGTAGGTAGGTAGGTAGATAGAGATAGGTAGGTAGGTAGATTGATAGATAGAGATAGGTAGGTAGGTAGGTAGATAGATAGAGAGAGATAGGTAGGTGGGTAGATAGATAGATAGAGATAGGTAGGTAGGTAGATTGATAGATAGAGATAGGTAGGTAGGTAGATAGATAGATAGAGATAGGTAGGTAGGTAGGTAGATAGATACAGATAGGTAGGTAGGTAGATTTATAGATAGGTAGGTAGGTAGATTGATAGATAGAGATAGGTAGGTAGGTAGGTAGGTAGATAGATAGATAGAGATAGATAGGTAGGTAGATATATAGATACAGATATGTAGGTAGATAGATAGAGATAGTTAGGTAGGTAGATTGATAGATACAGATAGGTAGGTAGGTAGATTGATAGATAGAGATAGGTAGGTAGGTAGATAGATAGATAGAGATAAGTAGGTAGGTAGATTGATAGATACAGACAGGTAGGTAGGTAGATTGATAGATAGAGATAGGTAGGTAGGTAGATAGATAGATAGAGATAGGTAGGTAGGTAGATAGATAGATAGAGATAGGTAGGTAGGTAGGTAGATAGATACAGATAGGTAGGTAGGTAGGTAGATAGATACAGATAGGTAGGTAGGTAGATTGATAGATAGAGATAGGTAGGTAGGTAGGTAGGTAGATAGATACAGATAGGTAGGTAGGTAGATAGATAGATAGAGGTAGGTAGGTAGGTAGATTGATAGATACAGAAAGGTAGGTAGGTAGATAGATAGATACAGATAGGTAGGTAGGTAGATTGATAGATAGAGATAGGTAGGTAGGTAGATTGATAGATACAGATAGGTAGGTAGGTAGATTGATAGATAGAGATAGGTAGGTAGATAGATAAATACAGATAGGTGGGTAGGTAGATAGATAGATAGAGATAGGTAGGTAGGTAGATTGATAGATAGAGATAGGTAGGTAGGTAGATATATAGATACAGATATGTAGGTAGGTAGATAGATAGATACAGATAGGTAGGTAGGTAGATTGATAGATAGAGATAGGTAGATAGGTAGATAGATAGATACAGAAAGGTAGGTAGGTAGATATATAGATACAGATATGTAGGTAGGTAGGTAGGTAGGTAGGTAGATATATAGAGATAGGTAGATAGGTAGATTGATAGATACAGATAGGTAGGTAGGTAGATTGATAGATAGGTAGGTAGCTAAATAGATAGAGATAGGTAGGTAGGTAGGTAGATAGATAGAGATAGGTAGGTAGGTAGATTGATAGATAGAGATAGGTAGATAGGTAGATAGATAGATACAGATATGTAGGTAGGTAGATTGATAGATACAGATAGGTAGGTAGGTAGATAGATAGATACAGATAGGTAGGTAGGTAGATTGATAGATAGAGATAGGTAGGTAGGTAGATTGATAGATAAAGATAGGTAGGTAGGTAGGTAGGTAGGTAGGTAGGTAGATAGATAGAGATAGGTTGGTAGGTAGATTGATAGAGATAGGTAGGTAGGTAGATAGATAGATAGAGATAGGTAGGTAGGTAGATAGATAGATAGAGATAGGTAGGTAGGTAGATTGATAGATAGAGATAGGTAGGTAGGTAGGTAGATAGATAGAGATAGGTAGGTAGGTAGATAGATAGATAGAGATAGGTAGGTAGGTAGATTGATAGATACAGATAGGTAGGTAGGTAGGTAGATAGATAGATAGAGATAGGTAGGTAGGTAGATAGATAGATAGATACAGATAGGTAGGTAGGTAGGTAGATAGATACAGATATGTAGGTAGGTAGATAGATAGATAGAGATAGGTAGGTAGGTAGATTGATAGATACAGATAGGTAGGTAGGTAGATAGATAGATACAGATAGATAGGTAGGTAGATTGATAGATAGAGATAGGTAGGTAGGTAGGAGAATAGATAGAGATAGGTAGGTAGGTAGATTGATAGAGATAGGTAGGTAGGTAGGTAGATAGATGGAGATAGGTAGGTAGGTAGATTGATAGATACAGATAGGTAGGTAGGTAGATAGATAGATACAGATATGTAGGTAGGTAGATAGATAGATAGAGATAGGTAGGTAGGTAGATAGATACAGATAGGTAGGTAGGTAGATTGATAGATAGAGATAGGTAGGTAGGTAGATAGATAGATAGAGATAGGTAGGTAGGTAGATAGATAGATAAAGATAGGTAGATAGGTAGATAGATAGATACAGATAGGTAGGTAGGTAGATAGATAGAGATAGGTGGGTAGGTAGATAGATAGATACAGATAGGTAGGTAGGTAGGTAGGTAGATTGATAGATAGAGATAGGTAGGTAGGTAGGTAGATAGATAGAGATAGGTAGGTAGGTAGATAGATAGATAGAGATAGGTAGGTAGGTAGATTGATAGAGATAGGTAGGTAGGTAGGTAGATAGATAGAGATAGGTAGATAGGTAGATAGATACAGATAGATAGGTAGGTAGATTGATAGATAGAGATAGGTAGGTAGGTAGATAGATAGATAGAGATAGGTAGGTAGGTTGATTGATAGATACAGATAGGTAGGTAGGTAGATTGATAGATAGAGATAGGTAGGTAGGTAGATAGATAGATAGAGATAGGTAGGTAGGTAGATTGATAGATAGAGATAGGTAGGTAGGTAGGTAGATAGATAGAGATAGGTAGGTAGGTAGATATATAGATACAGATATGTAGGTAGATAGATAGAGATAGGTAGGTAGGTAGATAGATAGATAGAGATAGGTAGGTAGGTAGATTGATAGATACAGATAGGTAGGTAGGTAGATAGATAGAGATAGGTAGGTAGGTAGATAGATAGATAGAGATAGGTAGGTAGGTAGATAGATAGATACAGATAGGTAGGTAGGTAGGTAGATAGATAGAGATAGGTAGGTAGGTAGAAAGATAGATACAGATAGGTAGGTAGATTGATAGATAGAGATAGGTACGAAGGTAGATAGATAGATAGAGATAGGTAGGTAGGTAGATTGATAGATAGAGATAGGTAGATAGGTAGATAGATATATACAGATAGGTAGGTTAGTAGATAGATAGATAGAGATAGGTAGGTAGGTAGATAGATAGATAGATAGAGATAGGTAGGTAGGTAGATAGATAGATACAGATAGGTAGGTAGGTAGATTGATAGATAGAGATAGGTAGGTAGGTAGATAGATAGATAGAGATAGGTAGTTAGGTAGATAGATAGATAGAGATAGGTAGATAGGTAGATAGATAGATAGAGATATGTAGGTAGGTAGATAGATAGAGATAGGTAGGTAGGTAGATAGATAGATACAGACAGGTAGGTAGGTAGATAGATAGATACAGATAGGTAGGTAGGTAGATTGATAGATAGAGATAGGTAGGTAGGTAGATAGATATATACAGATAGGTAGGTTAGTAGATAGATAGATAGAGATAGGTAGGTAGGTAGATAGATAGATAGAGATAGGTAGTTAGGTAGATAGATAGATAGATAGAGATAGGTAGTTAGGTAGATAGATAGATAGATAGATAGATAGAGATAGGTAGGTAGGTAGATAGATAGATAGAGATATGTAGGTAGGTAGATAGATAGAGATAGGTAGGTAGGTAGATAGATAGATACAGACAGGTAGGTAGGTAGATAGATAGATACAGATAGGTAGGTAGGTAGATTGATAGATAGAGATAGGTAGGTAGGTAGGTAGATAGATAGAGATAGGTAGGTAGGTAGATTGATAGAGATAGGTAGGTAGGTAGGTAGATAGAGATAGGTAGGTAGGTAGATTGATAGATACAGATAGGTAGGTAGGTAGATTGATAGATAGAGATAGGTAGGTAGGTAGATTGATAGATAGAGATAGATAGGTAGATAGATAGATAGATAGATAGATAGATAGATAGAGATAGGTAGGTAGGTAGGTAGGTAGATAGATACAGATAGGTAGGTAGATTGATAGATAGAGATAGGTAGGTAGATAGATAGATAGATAGAGATAGGTAGGTAGGTAGATTGATAGATAGAGATAGGTAGATAGGTAGATAGATAGATAGATAGAGATAGGTAGGTAGGTAGATAGATAGATAGAGATAGGTAGGTAGGTAGATAGATAGATAGAGATAGGTAGGTAAGTAGATAGATAGATAGAGATAGGTAGGTAGGTAGATTGATAGAGATAGGTAGGTAGGTAGATAGATAGATAGAGATAGGTAGGTAGGTAGATAGATAGATAGAGATAGGTAGGTAGGTAGATTGATAGATAGAGATAGGTAGATTGATAGATAGAGATAGGTAGGTAGGTAGATTGATAGATAGAGATAGGTAGATAGGTAGATAGATAGATACAGATAGGTAGGTAGGTAGATTGATAGATAGAGATAGGTAGGTAGGTAGGTAGGTAGATAGATAGAGATAGGTAGGTAGGTAGATTGATAGATACAGATAGGTAGGTAGATAGATAGATAGAAACAGATGGGTAGGTAGGTAGATTGATAGAGATAGGTAGGTAGGTAGATTGATAGATACAGATATGTAGGTAGGTAGGTAGGTAGATAGATAGAGGTAGGTTGGTAGGTAGATTGATAGAGATAGGTAGGTAGGTAGATAGATAGATATTTAGAGATAGGTATGTAGGTAGATAGATAGATAGAGATAGGTAGGTAGGTAGATTGATAGATAGAGATAGGTAGGTAGGTAGGTAGATAGATAGAGATAGGTAGGTAGGTAGATAGATAGATAGAGATAGGTAGGTAGGTAGATAGATAGATAGATACAGATAGCTAGGTAGGTAGGTAGATAGATACAGATATGTAGGTAGGTAGATAGATAGATAGAGATAGGTAGGTAGGTAGATTGATAGATAGAGATAGGTAGGTAGGTAGGTAGATAGATAGAGATAGGTAGGTAGGTAGATTGATAGAGATAGGTAGGTAGGTAGGTAGATAGATGGAGATAGGTAGGTAGGTAGATTGATAGATACAGATAGGTAGGTAGGTAGATAGATAGATACAGATAGGTAGGTAGGTAGATAGATAGAGATAGGTAGGTAGGTAGATAGATAGATACAGATAGGTAGGTAGGTAGATTGATAGATAGAGATAGGTAGGTAGGTAGATTGATAGATACAGATAGGTAGGTAGGTAGATAGATAGATACAGATAGGTAGGTAGGTAGATAGATAGAGATAGGTAGGTAGGTAGATAGATAGATACAGATAGGTAGGTAGGTAGATTGATAGATAGAGATAGGTAGGTAGGTAGATTGATAGATACAGATAGGAAGGTAGGTAGATTGATAGATAGAGATAGGTAGGTAGGTAGATAGATAGATACAGATAGGTAGGTAGGTAGATTGATAGATAGAGATAGGTAGGTAGGTAGATAGATAGATAGAGATAGGTAGGTAGGTAGATTGATAGAGATAGGTAGGTAGGTAGGTAGATAGATAGAGATAGGTAGGTAGGTAGGTAGATAGATAGAGATAGGTAGGTAGGTAGATTGATAGATACAGATAGGAAGGTAGGTAGATTGATAGATAGAGATAGGTAGGTAGGTAGATAGATAGATACAGATAGGCAGGTAGGTAGATTGATAGATAGAGATAGGTAGGTAGGTAGATAGATAGATAGAGATAGGTAGGTAGGTAGATAGATAGATAGAGATAGGTAGATAGGTCGATAGATAGATACAGATAGATAGGTAGGTAGATAGATAGATAGACATAGGTGGGTAGGTAGATAGATAGATAAAGATAGGTCGGTAGGTAGATTGATAGATAGAGATAGGTAGGTAGGTAGATAGATAGATAGATAGGTAGGTAAGTAGATTGATAGAGATAAGGTAGGTAGGTAGGTAGATAGATAGAGATAGGTAGGTAGGTAGATTGATAGATACAGATAGGTAGGTAGGTAGATTGATAGATAGAGATAGGTAGGTAGGTAGATAGATAGATAGAGATAGGTAGGTAGGTAGATTGATAGATACAGATAGGTAGGTAGGTAGATTGATAGATAGAGATAGGTAGGTAGGTAGGTAGATAGATAGAGATAGGTAGGTAGGTAGATTGTTAGATAGAGATAGGTAGGTAGGTAGGTAGGTAGATAGATAGAGATAGGTAGGTGGGTAGATAGATAGATAGAGATAGGTAGGTAGGTAGATTGATAGATAGAGATAGGTAGGTAGGTAGATAGATAGATAGAGATAGGTAGGTAGGTAGGTAGATAGATACAGATAGGTAGGTAGATAGATTGATAGAGATAGGTAGGTAGGTAGGTAGGTAGATAGATAGATACAGATAGGTAGATAGGTAGTTTGATAGATAGAGATAGGTAGGTAGGTAGATATATAGATAGAGATAGGTAGGTAGGTAGGTAGATAGATAGATAGAGATAGGTAGGTAGGTAGATTGATAGATATAGATAGGTAGGTAGGTAGATTGATAGATAGAGATAGGTAGGTAGGTAGGTAGATAGAGATAGGTAGGTAGGTAGATTGATAGATAGAGATAGGTAGGTAGGTAGGTAGATAGATAGAGAGAGATAGGTAGGTGGGTAGATAGATAGATAGAGATAGGTAGGTAGGTAGATTGATAGATAGAGATAGGTAGGTAGGTAGATAGATAGATAGAGATAGGTAGGTAGGTAGGTAGATAGATACAGATAGGTAGGTAGGTAGATTTATAGATAGGTAGGTAGGTAGATTGATAGATAGAGATAGGTAGGTAGGTAGGTAGGTAGATAGATAGAGATAGGTAGGTAGGTAGATATATAGATACAGATATGTAGGTAGATAGATAGAGATAGGTAGGTAGGTAGATTGATAGATACAGATAGGTAGGTAGGTAGATTGATAGATAGAGATAGGTAGGTAGGTAGATAGATAGATAGAGATAAGTAGGTAGGTAGATTTTTTTTTTTTTTTTATTGAAATTTTTCAAAAGTTTTACAAATAAACATCCACCCCCCCTCCCAAACCACCCTCCCCCCCCCGACTTCCCAGAACTGAATATAGGATTTTTTAACAAATTTTTAACAAGAATAATGTTTACAGTTTTTAAAATATTTAACAATAATAATAAAAATCCCAATAATAATATGTGTAATAATAATATACATAACATAAACTTAAAATAAATGATATATACTAAGAAAGAGAGAGAGAAAGAAAAAAGAAAGAGAAAAAAAAAAAAGAAAAGAAAAACAAGAAGGGAATAAAATACAAGTTATAAGAAAGCTAAATAATATTTTCCCATATCCAAATTATGTTGTATGAAACTTATCCATTTTTCCCATACCACAAAAAATTTCTCTTGAGATTGGTCTTTTAAAAAAGCCGAAATCTTTGCCATTTCTGCCAAATATGAGACTTTATAAAACCATTCTTGTAGAGTAGGCAAAGATTCCTTCTTCCAGTATTGTCCTATTAACAGCCTGGCGGCTGTTATCAAGTTTAACATCAATGTAACCTCTTTAGCATCACAATCAATAACAATACCTAATAAAAATAATTGCGGATTAAATTTTACCCTCCTTTTAAAAATTCTTTGAATATTCCACCATATCTTAATCCAAAAAGCTTTTATATGCTTGCACGTCCACCACATATGGTAATAAGTAGCATCCAAGTATCCACATCTCCAACATTTCGGTTGTAGATTAGGGTACATAATAGACATTTTCTTTGGATCAAGGTGCCATCTATAAAACATCTTATAGAAATTCTCTCTTAAATTTTGCGCCTGTGTGAATTTAACATTTCTTATCCAAATAAATTCCCAAGTATCCATTGAAATCGTTTCACCAATATTCTGTGCCCATTTGATCATACAATCTTTAACTAGTTCAGGTTCTGAATCCAATTCTACTAATACCCCATAAACTCTCTTAATATGGGTTGGCCTTTGATCTCTGACTTGCTTTAAAAAAATTCCATCTTCTCTAAGCCAGCCCATTTTACAATCCATCTTCCATCTATCCGCTATTTGTCTATATTGGAACCATGAGTAAGTTAAATTTTCATGTATTAATTCTTCCAAAGATTTTAGCTCCCAATCTTGACCATCCCATCTAAGTAATTGTGCATAAGAGACCCTATCCATATTAACCCCTTTCCTTATACCCTCTATGGCATGCCGAGGTATAGCCCATAATGGTATTTTAAAGTCTCTTTTATAATATTTTCTCCACACTCTAAGCAAAGAGATTCTTATAATATGAGACTTAAAAACCCGATCCACTTTTTTATCAAATATTAAATAGGCATGCCATCCAAAAAGTAGGTCCCAACCTTCCAAATGAAGTATTTCTATATTTGTTAAATTCACCCAGTCGCTAATCAATGTCAATACTACAGCATCATAATACAATTTCACATTTGGTACCTTGAGTCCACCTCTCTCACGAAAATCCTGCATTATTTTCAGTTTCACCCTTGGTTTTTTCCCCGCCCAAACAAATTTATTAATACCTTTTTGCCATTCCTCTAAGTTACAATCATTCTTTAGAATAGGTAACATTTGAAACAAAAAAATAAACTTTGGCAGAACATTCATTTTAATAACTGCAATTCTACCCATAAGGGATAACTGTAAATTATTCCAATTTTTTAAATCCTTCTGTACCTCCATCCACAACTTTTCATAATTATTTTTATACAGTTTTGCATTAGAAGCAGATAATGTAACCCCCAAATATTTTACCTTATCAACAATTTCAAAATCTGTTAAATTAACTAAAACCTGTTTATCACCATTAGTCATATTTTTAGCTAGTATTTTAGTCTTATTATTGTTAATTTTAAAACCAGAAACACGTCCATATTGTTGAATCAATTGTAACAATTTTACCACCGAACAAGTAGGTTGAGATAAAGTAACAACCAAGTCATCTGCAAAGGCTCTTAACTTATATTCCTTTTTATTAATTTCTATTCCTTTTATTTCTTGAGACTCCCGAATTTTAATCAACAAAATTTCCAATGTTAAAACGAACAATAACGGGGATAACGGACATCCCTGTCTTGTTCCTTTTTCTATTACAAAAGCCTCTGACAAACCCCCATTTACAATTAGTTGGGCAGTCTGTTTCTGATATATATTAGATAATACTTGTAATATATTTTGTCCAAAATTCATCTCTTTAATTAAACATAACATAAACTGCCAGTTCACTTGGTCAAAGGCTTTTTCAGCATCCAAAAATATCAGGCCTGCAGAAACTTGGTTATTCTTTTCTAAATACTCTAATAAGTTAATAATTTGTCTCACATTATTTTTCATATACCTTCCAGTTATGAAACCCGATTGATCCTTATGTATAAGCTGCTGCAAAATCCCCATAAGCCTATTAGCTAAAATTTTTGCAAAAATCTTATAATCCACATTTAAAAGAGATATAGGCCTATAATTTTTAGGCAGAGTAAGATCTTGATTATCTTTTGGAATCAATGATATAAATGCATTACGCCAGGATGGGGGGATCTCTGAACCCTGTAATAAGTTATTAAACAATTCACACAACGGTTGAATCATCTCTTCTACTAAAGTTTTATAATAGATAGATGTCAACCCATCCGTACCCGGCGCTTTGCCCAATTTCAATTGTTTAATAGCTGTAACAATTTCTTCCTTAGTGATTAAACCATTAATCTCTTTTTCCTGATCTTCTGTTAATTTAGGAAAATTAACTTTACCTAAATAATTATTTATATCTGTAATTTGAATATTAGTACTCTTATATAATTTTTGGTAGTATTCTAAAAAAGATTTCTTAATCAATTCTTTCTGATAGACCAGTTTACCATTATAATTTATTTTATCTATATTCCTCTGTTTCTGTTTCTTTCTTAACTGATAAGCCAACCATCTCCCTGGTTTATTAGCATTACAAAATGTATTTTGTTTCATATATAATAAATTAGTTGCAGCTTGATCAGCCACCAACATGTTAAATTGTGCTTTTAACAATTTTAAAGCTCCTTTCACCTTTTCATCTAAAGGATTTATATTTAGAAGTTTCTCTTTTAATTTAATCTCCTCTTCTAAATCTTTACGTTTCTGAATCTGTTTTTGTCTGTGCAAGTTATTCATTTTTATCAAAATACCACGCATAAAAGCTTTACTTGCATCCCACACCATTGACATTGATGTTCCCTTATTCATATTTAAAACAAAGTATTCCTTTAAACATTCCTTCAATTTGTGAACATTTTTTTCTTGTTTAAATAAATTCTCATTCACCCTCCAGGATCTCCTATCTTCTTTCTCTGCAAACAGTTCCATCCAAACTGGACTATGATCAGACAATGTCCTAGGAAAAATTTTTACGTTCTTCACCCTGTTGTATAAATCTGTTGTAATCAAAAAGAAATCAATTCTTGAGAGAGAATGGTGTCTATCTGGAAAAAAAGTAAAGTCCCTTTCTTCTTGATTACGTTCACGCCAATAATCTCTCAATTCCCAATCTTCTTTCATGTCAAAGAAGGCTTTAGGTAATTTAGCCTGTTTAGAAAAAGTAGAAGAACCTTTTTTGTCCTTTTGTATGTCTAAGACGCCATTCCAATCTCCCATTAAAATCACAGATCTATAGTCCAACAGAGTTATTTTCTGATGTAACAGCCTATAAAATTGCTCCTGTTGCTGGTTTGGTGCATATAGCCCCACAATAAGAATTTTCTTACCATATAAGCCAAGTTCAAGCATAACATATCTTCCTTGAGGATCTGATTCTAAAAGGGTAGCAGATAAATTCTGTTTGACATATATTACCACACCCCCTTTTTTCCCAGGGGCGGGAGATACAAAATGAGATCCCAGGCGAGGATTATTTAAATATTTTTGATCTTTAGCTGTGATATGAGTTTCTTGCAAACAAATGATATCATTGTTATGTTGTTTCAAATAATGATAAATTTTTCTTCTCTTTTGAGGAATGTTTAATCCATTAACATTCCAGGACAGGAGCTTTGCCAATCTCCAGGTAGATTGATAGATACAGACAGGTAGGTAGGTAGATTGATAGATAGAGATAGGTAGGTAGGTAGATAGATAGATAGAGATAGGTAGGTAGGTAGATAGATAGATAGAGATAGGTAGGTAGGTAGGTAGATAGATACAGATAGGTAGGTAGGTAGATAGATAGATACAGATAGGTAGGTAGGTAGATTGATAGATAGAGATAGGTAGGTAGGTAGGTAGGTAGATAGATACAGATAGGTAGGTAGGTAGATAGATAGATAGAGGTAGGTAGGTAGGTAGATTGATAGATACAGATAGGTAGGTAGGTAGATAGATAGATACAGATAGGTAGGTAGGTAGATTGATAGAGATAGGTAGGTAGGTAGATTGATAGATACAGATAGGTAGGTAGGTAGATTGATAGATAGAGATAGGTAGGTAGATAGATAAATACAGATAGGTGGGTAGGTAGATAGATAGATAGAGATAGGTAGGTAGGTAGATTGATAGATAGAGATAGGTAGATAGGTAGATAGATAGATACAGATAGGTAGGTAGATTGATAGATAGAGATAGGTAGGTAGGTAGGTAGATAGATAGAGATAGGTAGGTAGGTAGATTGATAGAGATATGTAAGTAGGTAGGTAGATAGATAGATAGAGATAGGTAGGTAGGTAGATAGATATATACAGATAGGTAGGTAGGTAGATATATAGATCAGATATGTAGGTAGGTAGATAGATAGATACAGATAGGTAGGTAGGTAGATAGATACAGATATGTAGGTAGGTAGATAGATAGATAGAGATAGGTAGGTAGGTAGATTGATAGATACAGATAGGTGGGTAGGTAGATAGATAGATACAGATATGTAGGTAGGTAGATAGATAGATACAGATAGGTAGGTAGGTAGATATATAGATACAGATATGTAGGTAGGTAGGTAGGTAGGTAGATATATAGAGATAGGTAGATAGGTAGATTGATAGATACAGATAGGTAGGTAGGTAGATTGATAGATAGGTAGGTAGGTAAATAGATAGAGATAGGTAGGTAGGTAGGTAGGTAGGTAGATAGATAGAGATAGGTAGGTAGGTAGATTGATAGATAGAGATAGGTAGATAGGTAGATAGATAGATACAGATATGTAGGTAGGTAGATTGATAGATACAGATAGGTAGGTAGGTAGATAGATAGATACAGATAGGTAGGTAGGTAGATTGATAGATAGAGATAGGTAGGTAGGTAGATTGATAGATAAAGATAGGTAGGTAGGTAGGTAGGTAGGTAGGTAGATAGATAGAGATAGGTAGGTAGGTAGATTGATAGAGATAGGTAGGTAGGTAGATAGATAGATAGAGATAGGTAGGTAGGTAGATAGATAGATAGAGATAGGTAGGTAGGTAGATAGATAGATAGAGATAGGTAGATAGGTAGATAGATAGATACAGATAGGTAGGTAGGTAGATTGATAGATAGAGATAGTTAGGTAGGTAGATAGATAGATAGAGATAGGTAGGTAGGTAGATAGATAGATAAAGATAGGTAGATAGGTAGATAGATAGATACAGATAGGTAGGTAGGTAGATAGATAGATAGAGATAGGTGGGTAGGTAGATAGATAGATACAGATAGGTAGGTAGGTAGGTAGGTAGGTAGATTGATAGATAGAGATAGGTAGGTAGGTAGATAGATAGATAGAGATAAGTAGGTAGGTAGATAGATAGATAGAGATAGGTAGGTAGGTAGATTGATAGAGATAGGTAGGTAGGTAGGTAGATAGATAGAGATAGGTAGATAGGTAGATAGATAGATAGATACAGATAGATAGGTAGGTAGATTGATAGATAGAGATAGGTAGGGTAGATAGATAGAGATAGGTAGGTAGGTAGATTGATAGAGATAGGTAGGTAGGTAGGTAGATAGAGATAGGTAGGTAGGTAGATTGATAGATACAGATAGGTAGGTAGGTAGATTGATAGATAGAGATAGGTAGGTAGGTAGATTGATAGATAGATAGAGATAGATAGGTAGGTAGATAGATAGATAGAGATAGGTAGGTAGGTAGGTAGATAGATACAGATAGGTAGGTAGATTGATAGATAGAGATAGGTAGGTAGGTAGATAGATAGATAGATAGAGATAGGTAGGTAGGTAGATTGATAGATAGAGATAGGTAGATAGGTAGATAGATAGATAGAGATAGGTAGGTAGGTAGATAGATAGATAGAGATAGGTAGGTAGGTAGATAGATAGATAGAGATAGGTAGGTAGGTAGATTGATAGAGATAGGTAGGTAAGTAGAGAGATAGATAGAGATACGTAGGTAGGTAGGTAGATAGATACAGATAGGTAGGTAGATAGATAAATACAGATAGGTGGGTAGGTAGATAGATAGATAGAGATAGGTAGGTAGGTAGATTGATAGATAGAGATAGGTAGGTAGGTAGATTGATAGATACAGTTAGGTAGGTAGGTAGGTAGGTAGATAGATACAGATAGGTAGGTAGGTAGATTGATAGAGATAGGTAGGTAGGTAGATAGATAGAGATAGGTAGGTAGGTAGATTGATAGATACAGATAGGTAGGTAGGTAGATAGATAGATAGAGATAGGTAGGTAGCTAGATAGATAGATAGAGATAGGTAGGTAGGTAGATTGATAGATAGAGATAGGTAGGTAGGTAGACTGATAGATACAGATAGGTAGGTAGATAGATAGATACAGATAGGTAGGTAGGTAAATTGATAGATAGAGATAGGTAGGTAGGTAGATTGATAGATACAGATAGATAGGTAGTTAGATAGATAGATACAGATAGGTAGGTAGGTAGGTAGTTTGATAGATAGAGATAGGTAGGTAGGTAGATTGATAGATACAGATAGGTAGGTAGATAGATAGATACAGATAGGTAGGTAGGTAGATTGATAGATAGAGATAGGTAGGTAGGTAGATTGATAGATACAGATGGGTAGGTAGGTAGATAGATACAGATATGTAGGTAGGTAGATAGATAGAGATAGGTGGGTAGGTAGATAGATAGATAGAGATAGATAGGTAGGTAGATAGATAGATACAGATAGTTAGGTAGGTAGGTAGATAGATACAGATAGGTAGGTAGGTAGATAGATAGATACAGATAGGTAGGTAGGTAGATAGATAGATAGAGATAGGTAGGTAGGTAGGTAGATAGATACAGATATGTAGGTAGGTAGATAGATAGATAGAGATAGGTAGGTAGGTAGACTGATAGATACAGATAGGTAGGTAGGTAGATAGATAGATACAGATAGGTAGGTAGGTAGATTGATAGATAGAGATAGGTAGGTAGGTAGATTGATAGATACAGATAGATAGGTAGTTAGATAGATAGATAGAGATAGGTAGGTAGGTAGTTTGATAGATAGAGATAGGTAGGTAGGTAGATTGATAGATACAGATAGGTAGGTAGGTAGATAGATAGATACAGATAGGTAGGTAGGTAGATTGATAGATAGAGATAGCTAGGTAGGTAGATTGATAGATACAGATAGGTAGGTAGGTAGATAGATAGATACAGATAGGTAGGTAGGTAGATTGAAAGATAGAGATAGGTAGGTAGGTAGGTAGATAGATAGAGATAGGTAGGTAGGTAGATTGATAGATACAGATAGGTAGCTAGGTAGGTAGGTAGATAGATAGAGATAGGTAGGTAGGTAGATTGATAGATACAGATAGGTAGGTAGGTAGATAGATAGATAGAGATAGGTAGGTAGGTAGATAGATAGATAGAGATAGGTAGGTAGGTAGATAGATAGAGATAGGTAGGTAGGTAGGTAGATAGATAGATAGAGATAGATAGGTAGGTAGGTAGATTGATAGAGACAGATAGGTAGGTAGGTAGATAGATAGAGATAGGTAGGTAGGTAGATTGATAGATATAGGTAGGTAGGTAGGTAGATAGATAGTAATAGGTAGGTAGGTAGATTGATAGATAGAGATAGGTAGGTAGGTAGATAGATAGATACAGATAGGTAGGTAGGTAGATTGATAGATAGAGATAGGTAGGTAGGTAGATTGGTAGATACAGATAGGTAGGTAGGTAGATTGAAAGATAGAGATAGGTAGGTAGGTAGGTAGATAGATAGAGATAGGTAGGTAGGTAGATTGATAGATACAGATAGGTAGGTAGGTAGGTAGATAGATAGAGATAGGTAGGTAGGTAGATTGATAGATACAGATAGGTAGGTAGGTAGATAGATAGATAGAGATAGGTAGGTAGGTAGATAGATAGATACAGATAGGTAGGTAGGTAGTTTGATAGATAGAGATAGGTAGGTAGGTAGACTGATAGATACAGATAGGTAGGTAGGTAGATAGATAGATACAGATAGGTAGATAGGTAAATTGATAGATAGAGATAGGTAGGTAGGTAGATTGATAGATACAGATAGATAGGTAGTTAGATAGATAGATACAGATAGGTAGGTAGGTAGTTTGATAGATAGAGATAGGTAGGTAGGTAGATTGATAGATACAGATAGGTAGGTAGGTAGATAGATAGATACAGATAGGTAGGTAGGTAGATTGATAGATAGAGATAGGTAGGTAGGTAGATTGATAGATACAGATGGGTAGGTAGGTAGATAGATAGATACAGATAGGTAGGTAGGTAGATTGAAAGATAGAGATAGGTAGGTAGGTAGGTAGATAGATAGAGATAGGTACGTAGGTAGATTGATAGATACAGATAGGTAGGTAGGTAGATAGATAGATAGAGATAGGTAGGTAGGTAGATAGATAGATAGAGATAGGTAGGTAGGTAGATAGATAGAGATAGGTAGGTAGGTAGGTAGGTAGATAGATAGATAGAGATAGATAGGTAGGTAGGTAGATTGATAGAGACAGATAGGTAGGTAGGTAGATAGATAGAGATAGGTAGGTAGGTAGATTGATAGATATAGGTAGGTAGGTAGGTAGGTAGATAGATAGTAATAGGTAGGTAGGTAGATTGATAGATACAGATAGGTAGGTAGGTAGATAGATAGATAGATAGATAGAGATAGGTAGGTAGGTAGATAGATAAAGATAGGTAGGTAGGTAGGTAGATAGATAGAGATAGATAGGTAGGTAGGTAGGTAGGTAGATTGATAGAGACAGATAGGTAGGTAGGTAGATAGATAGAGATAGGTAGGTAGGTAGATTGATAGATATAGGTAGGTAGGTAGGTAGATAGATAGAGATAGGTAGGTAGGTAGATAGATAGATAGAGATAGGTAGGTAGGTAGATAGATACAGATAGGTAGGTAGGTAGATAGATAGATAGAGATAGGTAGGTAAGTAGATAGATAGAGATAGGTAGGTAGGTAGATTGATAGATACAGATAGGTAGGTAGGTAGATTGATAGATAGAGATAGGTAGGTAGGTAGGTAGATAGATAGAGATAGGTAGGTAGGTAGATAGATAGAGATAGGTAGGTAGGTAGATAGATAGAGATAGGTAGGTAGGTAGATAGATAGATACAAATAGGTAGGTAGGTAGATAGATACAGATAGGTAGGTAGGTAGATAGATAGATAGAGATAGGTAGGTAGGTAGGTAGGTAGATAGAGATAGGTAGGTAGGTAGATAGATAAATAGAGATAGGTAGGTAGGTAGATTGATAGATACAGATAGGTAGGTAGGTAGATAGATAGATACAGATAGGTAGGTAGGTAGATTGATAGATAGAGATAGGTAGGTAGGTAGATTGATAGATACAGATAGGTAGGTAGGTAGATAGATAGATACAGATAGGTAGGTAGGTAGATTGATAGATAGAGATAGGTAGGTAGGTAGGTAGATAGATAGAGATAGGTAGGTAGGTAGATTGATAGAGATAGGTAGGTAGGTAGGTAGATAGATAGAGATAGGTAGGTAGGTAGATTGATAGATACAGATAGGTAGGTAGGTAGATTGATAGATAGAGATAGGTAGGTAGGTAGATAGAGAGATAGAGACAGGTAGGTTGGTAGATTGATCGATACAGATAGGTAGGTAGGTAGATTGATAGATAGAGATAGGTAGGTAGGTAGATAGATAGATAGAGATTGGTAGGTAGGTAGGTAGATAGATACAGATAGGTAGGTAGATTGATAGATAGAGATAGGTACGAAGGTAGATAGATAGATAGATATAGGTAGGTAGGTAGATTGATAGATAGAGATAGGTAGATAGGTGGATAGATATATACAGATAGGTAGGTAGGTAGATAGATAGATAGAGATAGGTAGGTAGGTAGATAGATAGATAGAGATAGGTAGGTAGGTAGATAGATAGATAGATAGAGATAGGTAGGTAGGTAGATTTGTAGATACAGATAGGTAGGTAGGTAGTTAGATAGATACAGATAGGTAGGTAGATTGATAGATAGAGATAGGTAGGTAGGTAGATAGATAGATACAGATAGGTAGGTAGGTAGATTGATAGATAGAGATAGGTAGGTAGGTAGATTGATAGATACAGATAGGTAGGTAGGTAGATAGATAGATACAGATAGGTAGGTAGGTAGATTGATAGATAGAGATAGGTAGGTAGGTAGGTAGATAGATAGAGATAGGTAGGTAGGTAGATTGATAGAGATAGGTAGGTAGGTAGGTAGATAGATAGAGATAGGTAGGTAGGTAGATTGATAGATACAGGTAGGTAGGTAGGTAGATTGATAGATAGAGATAGGTAGGTAGGTAGATAGAGAGATAGAGACAGGTAGGTTGGTAGATTGATCGATACAGATAGGTAGGTAGGTAGATTGATAGATAGAGATAGGTAGGTAGGTAGATAGATAGATAGAGATTGGTAGGTAGGTAGGTAGATAGATACAGATAGGTAGGTAGATTGATAGATAGAGATAGGTACGAAGGTAGATAGATAGATAGAGATAGGTAGGTAGGTAGATTGATAGATAGAGATAGGTAGATAGGTAGATAGATATATACAGATAGGTAGGTAGGTAGATAGATAGATAGAGATAGGTAGGTAGGTAGATAGATAGATAGAGATAGGTAGGTAGGTAGATAGATAGATAGAGATAGGTAGGTAGGTAGATTTGTAGATACAGATAGGTAGGTAGGTAGTTAGATAGATACAGATAGGTAGGTAGATTGATAGATAGAGATAGGTAGGTAGGTAGATAGATAGATAGAGATAGGTAGGTAGGTAGGTAGATAGATACAGATAGGTAGGTAGGTAGATAGATAGATACAGATAGGTAGGTATGTAGGTAGATAGATACAGATATGTAGGTAGGTAGATAGATAGATAGAGATAGGTAGGTAGGTAGGTAGATAGATAGATATAGATAGGTAGGTAGGTAGATTGATAGATAGAGATAGGTAGGTAGGTAGATAGATAGATAGAGATAGGTAGGTAGGTAGATAGATAGAGATAGGTAGGTAGGTAGATAGATAGATAGAGATAGGTAGGTAGGTAGATAGATAGAGATAGGTAGGTAGGTAGATTGATAGATACAGATAGGTAGGTAGGTAGATTGATAGATAGAGATAGGTAGGTAGGTAGATTGATACATAGAGATAGGTAGGTAGGTAGGTAGATAGATAGAGATAGGTAGGTAGGTAGATAGATAGATAGAGATAGGTAGGTAGGTAGATAGATAGATACAAATAGGTAGGTAGGTAGATAGATAGATTCAGATAGGTAGGTAGGTAGATAGATAGATAGAGATAGGTAGGTAGGTAGGTAGATACAGATAGGTAGGTAGGTAGATAGATAGATAGAGATAGGTAGGTAGGTAGATTGATAGATACAGATAGGTAGGTAGGTAGATAGATAGATACAGATAGGTAGGTAGGTAGATTGATAGATAGAGATAGGTAGGTAGGTAGATTGATAGATACAGATAGGTAGGTAGGTAGATAGATAGATACAGATAGGTAGGTAGGTAGATTGATAGAGATAGGTAGGTAGGTAGGTAGATAGATAGAGATAGGTAGGTAGGTAGATTGATAGATACAGATAGGTAGGTAGGTAGATTGATAGATAGAGATAGGTAGGTAGGTAGATAGAGAGATAGAGACAGGTAGGTTGGTAGATTGATCGATACAGATAGGTAGGTAGGTAGATTGATAGATAGAGATAGGTAGGTAGGTAGATAGATAGATAGAGATAGGTAGGTAGGTAGGTAGATAGATACAGATAGGTAGGTAGATTGATAGATAGAGATAGGTACGAAGGTAGATAGATAGATAGAGATAGGTAGGTAGGTAGATTGATAGATAGAGATAGGTAGATAGGTAGATAGATATATACAGATAGGTAGGTAGGTAGATAGATAGATAGAGATAGGTAGGTAGATAGATAGATAGAGATAGGTAGGTAGGTAGATAGATAGATAGAGATAGGTAGGTAGGTAGATTGATAGATACAGATAGGTAGGTTGGTAGATAGATAGATACAGATAGGTAGGTAGATTGATAGATAGAGATAGGTAGGTAGGTAGATAGATAGAGATAGGTAGGTAGGTAGGTAGATAGATAGAGATAGGTAGGTAGGTAGATTGATAGATAGAGATAGGTAGGTAGGTAGGTAGATAGATAGAGATAGGTAGGTAGGTAGGTAGGTAGATAGATAGAGATAGGTAGGTAGGTAGATTGATAGAGATAGGTAGGTAGGTAGATAGATAGATAGAGATAGGTAGGTAGGTAGATTTATAGATAGAGATA
Source organism: Crotalus helleri (assembly GCA_024509115.1). Taxonomy (NCBI): domain Eukaryota; kingdom Metazoa; phylum Chordata; class Lepidosauria; order Squamata; family Viperidae; genus Crotalus; species Crotalus helleri. The sequence continues at coordinate 120,942 of JAKSXO010000218.1, forward strand.
GGTAGGTAGGTAGGTAGATAGATAGAGATAGGTAGGTAGGTAGATAGATAGATAGAGATAGGTAGGTAGGTAGATTGATAGATACAGATAGGTAGGTAGGTAGATAGATAGATAGAGATAGGTAGGTAGGTAGATAGATAGATAGAGATAGGTAGGTAGGTAGGTAGATAGATAGATACAGATAGGTAGGTATGTAGGTAGATAGATACAGATATGTAGGTAGGTAGATAGATAGATAGAGATAGGTAGGTAGGTAGATTGATAGATAGAGATAGGTAGGTAGGTAGGTAGATAGATAGAGATAGGTAGGTAGGTAGATTGATAGAGATAGGTAGGTAGGTAGATAGATAGATAGAGATAGGTAGGTAGGTAGATAGATAGATACAGATAGGTAGGTAGGTAGATAGATAGATACAGATAGGTAGGTAGGTAGATAGATAGATAGAGATAGGTAGGTAGGTAGGTAGATAGATAGATAGAGATAGGTACGTAGGTAGATTGATAGAGATAGGTAGGTAGGTAGATTGATAGATAGAGATAGGTAGGTAGGTAGATAGATAGATAGATAGAGATAGGTAGGTAGGTAGATTGATAGATAGAGATAGGTAGATAGGTAGATAGATAGATAGAGATAGGTAGGTAGGTAGATAGATAGAGATAGGTAGGTAGGTAGATAGATAGATAGAGATAGGTAGGTAGGTAGATTGATAGAGATAGGTAGGTAAGTAGATAGATAGATAGAGATAGGTAGGTAGGTAGGTAGATAGATACAGATAGGTAGGTAGATAGATAAATACAGATAGGTGGGTAGGTAGATAGATAGATAGAGATAGGTAGGTAGGTAGATTGATAGATAGAGATAGGTAGGTAGGTAGATTGATAGATACAGATAGGTAGGTAGGTAGGTAGGTAGATAGATACAGATAGGTGGGTAGGTAGATTGATAGAGATAGGTAGGTAGGTAGATAGATAGATAGAGATAGGTAGGTAGGTAGATAGATAGATAGAGATAGGTAGGTAGGTAGATAGATAGATAGAGATAGGTAGGTAGGTAGATTGATAGAGATAGGTAGGTAAGTAGATAGATAGATAGAGGTAGGTAGGTAGGTAGGTAGATAGATACAGATAGGTAGGTAGATAGATAAATACAGATAGGTGGGTAGGTAGATAGATAGATAGAGATAGGTAGGTAGGTAGATTGATAGATAGAGATAGGTAGGTAGGTAGATTGATAGATACAGATAGGTAGGTAGGTAGGTAGATAGATACAGATAGGTAGGTAGGTAGATTGATAGAGATAGGTAGGTAGGTAGATAGATAGAGATAGGTAGGTAGGTAGATTGATAGATACAGATAGGTAGGTAGGTAGATAGATAGAGATAGGTAGGTAGGTAGATAGATAGATAGAGATAGGTAGGTAGGTAGATGGATAGATAGAGATAGGTAGGTAGGTAGATAGATAGATACAGACAGGTAGATAGGTAGATAGATAGATACAGATAGGTAGGTAGGTAGATTGATAGATAGAGATAGGTAGGTAGGTAGGTAGATAGATAGAGATAGGTAGGTAGGTAGATTGATAGAGATAGGTAGGTAGGTAGGTAGATAGATAGAGATAGGTAGGTAGGTAGATTGATAGATACAGATAGGTAGGTAGGTAGATTGATAGATAGAGATAGGTAGGTAGGTAGATAGAGAGATAGAGACAGGTAGGTTGGTAGATTGATCGATACAGATAGGTAGATAGGTAGATTGATAGATAGAGATAGGTAGGTAGGTAGATAGATAGATAGAGATAGGTAGGTAGGTAGGTAGATAGATACAGATAGGTAGGTAGATTGATAGATAGAGATAGGTACGAAGGTAGATAGATAGATAGAGATAGGTAGGTAGGTAGATTGATAGATAGAGATATGTAGATAGGTAGATAGATATATACAGATAGGTAGGTAGGTAGAAAGATAGATAGAGATAGGTAGGTAGGTAGATAGATAGATAGACATAGGTAGGTAGGTAGATAGATAGATAGAGATAGGTAGGTAGTTAGATTGATAGATACAGATAGGTAGGTAGGTAGATAGATAGATACAGATAGGTTGGTAGATTGATAGATAGAGATAGGTAGGTAGGTAGATAGATAGATAGAGATAGGTAGGTAGGTAGGTAGATAGATAGAGATAGGTAGGTAGGTAGATTGATAGATAGAGATAGGTAGGTAGGTAGGTAGATAGAGATAGGTAGGTAGGTAGATAGATAGATAGAGATAGGTAGGTAGGTAGATTGATAGATACAGATAAGTAGGTAGATAGATAGATAGAGATATGTAGGTAGGTAGATAGATAGATAGAGATAGGTAGGTAGGTAGATTGATAGATAGAGATAGGTAGGTAGGTAGGTAGATACATACAGATAGGTAGGTAGGTAGATAGATAGATAGAGATAGGTAGGTAGGTAGGTAGGTAGGTAGATACAGATAGGTAGGTATGTAGATGGATAGATAGAGATAGGTAGGTAGGTAGATTGATAGATACAGATAGGTAGGTAGGTAGATAGATAGATACAGATAGGTAGGTAGGTAGATTGATAGATAGAGATAGGTAGGTAGGTAGATTGATACATACAGATAGGTAGGTAGGTAGATAGATAGATACAGATAGGTAGGTAGGTAGATTGATAGATAGAGATAGGTAGGTAGGTAGGTAGGTAGATAGATAGAGATTGGTAGGTAGGTAGGTAGATAGATAGAGATAGGTAGGTAAGTAGATTGATAGAGATAGGTAGGTAGGTAGATAGATAGATAGAGATAGGTAGGTAGGTAGATTTATAGATAGAGATAGGTAGGTAGGTAGGTAGATAGAGATAGGTAGGTAGGTAGATAGATAGATAGAGATAGGTAGGTAGGTAGATAGATAGAGATAGGTAGGTAGGTAGATTGATAGAGATAGGTAGGTAGGTAGATAGATAGATAGAGATAGGTAGGTAGGTAGATTTATAGATAGAGATAGGTAGGTAGGTAGGTAGGTAGATAGATAGAGATAAGTAGGTAGGTAGATAGATAGATAGAGATAGGTAGGTAGGTAGATTGATAGATACAGATAGGTAGGTAGGTAGATAGATAGATACAGATATGTAGGTAGGTAGATAGATAGATAGAGATAGGTAGGTAGGTAGATTGATAGATAGAGATAGGTAGGTAGGTAGATAGATAGAGATAGGTAGGAAGGTAGATTGATAGAGATAGGTAGGTAGGTAGATAGATAGATAGAGATAGGTAGGTAGGTAGATAGATAGATACAGATAGGTAGGTAGGTAGATAGATAGATACAGATAGGTAGGTAGGTAGATAGATAGATAGAGATAGGTAGGTAGGTAGGTAGATAGATACAGATATGTAGGTAGGTAGATAGATAGATAGAGATAGGTAGGTAGGTAGACTGATAGATACAGATAGGTAGGTAGGTAGATTGATAGATAGAGATAGGTAGGTAGGTAGATTGATAGATACAGATAGATAGGTAGGTAGATAGATAGATAGAGATAGGTAGGTAGGTAGGTAGATTGATAGAGACAGATAGGTAGGTAGGTAGATAGATAGAGATAGGTAGGCAGGTAGATTGATAGATATAGGTAGGTAGGTAGGTAGATAGATAGTGATAGGTAGGTAGGTAGATTGATAGATAGAGATAGGTAGGTAGGTAGATAGATAGATACAGATAGGTAGGTAGGTAGATGGATAGATAGAGATAGGTAGGTAGGTAGATTGATAGATACAGATAGGTAGGTAGGTAGATTGAAAGATAGAGATAGGTAGGTAGGTGGTAGATAGATAGAGATAGGTAGGTAGGTAGATTGATAGATACAGATAGGTAGGTAGGTAGGTAGATAGATAGAGATAGGTAGGTAGGTAGATTGATAGATACAGATAGGTAGGTAGGTAGATAGATAGATAGAGATAGGTAGGTAGGTAGATTGATAGATACAGATAGGAAGGTAGATAGATTTATAGATATAGGTAGGTAGGTAGGTAGGTAGATAGATAGAGATAGGTAGGTAGGTAGATTGATAGATAGAGATAGGTAGGTAGGTAGATAGATAGATACAGATAGGTAGGTAGGTAGATTGATAGATAGAGATAGATAGGTAGGTAGGTAGGTAGGTAGGTAGGTAGATTGATAGAGACAGATAGGTAGGTAGGTAGATAGATAGAGATAGGTAGGTAGGTAGATTGATAGATATAGGTAGGTAGGTAGGTAGGTAGATAGATAGAGATAGGTAGGTAGGTAGATTGATAGATAGAGATAGGTAGGTAGGTAGATAGATAGATACAGATAGGTAGGTAGGTAGATTGATAGATAGAGATAGGTAGGTAGGTAGATTGATAGATACAGATAGGAAGGTAGATAGATTTATAGATAGAGATAGGTAGGTAGGTAGATAGATAGATACAGATAGGTAGGTAGGTAGATTGATAGATAGAGATAGGTAGGAAGGTAGATAGATAGATAGAGATAGGTAGGTAGGTAGATAGATAGAGATAGGTAGGTAGGTAGATAGATAGATAGAGATAGGTAGGTAGGTAGATAGATAGAGATAGGTAGGTAGGTAGATTGATAGATACAGATAGGTAGGTAGGTAGATTGATAGATAGAGATAGGTAGGTAGGTAGATTGATAGATAGAGATAGGTAGGTAGGTAGGTAGATAGATAGAGATTGGTAGGTAGGTAGGTAGATAGATAGAGATAGGTAGGTAGGTAGATAGATAGATAGAGATAGGTAGGTAGGTAGATAGATAGATACAAATAGGTAGGTAGGTAGATAGATAGATACAGATAGGTAGGTAGGTAGATAGATAGATAGAGATAGGTAGGTAGGTAGGTAGGTAGATACAGATAGGTAGGTAGGTAGATGGATAGATAGAGATAGGTAGGTAGGTAGATTGATAGATACAGATAGGTAGGTAGGTAGATAGATAGATACAGATAGGTAGGTAGGTAGATTGATAGATAGAGATAGGTAGGTAGGTAGATTGATACATACAGATAGGTAGGTAGGTAGATAGATAGATACAGATAGGTAGGTAGGTAGATTGATAGATAGAGATAGGTAGGTAGGTAGGTAGATAGATAGAGATTGGTAGGTAGGTAGGTAGATAGATAGAGATAGGTAGGTAAGTAGATTGATAGAGATAGCTAGGTAGGTAGATAGATAGATAGAGATAGGTAGGTAGGTAGATTTATAGATAGAGATAGGTAGGTAGGTAGGTAGATAGAGATAGGTAGGTAGGTAGATAGATAGATAGAGATAGGTAGGTAGGTAGATTGATAGATACAGATAAGTAGGTAGATAGATAGATAGAGATATGTAGGTAGGTAGATAGATAGATAGAGATAGGTAGGTAGGTAGATTGATAGATAGAGATAGGTAGGTAGGTAGGTAGATAGATAGAGATAGGTAGGTAGGTAGATTGATAGAGATAGGTAGGTAGGTAGATAGATAGATAGAGATAGGTAGGTAGGTAGATAGATAGATACAGATAGGTAGGTAGGTAGATAGATAGATACAGATAGGTAGGTAGGTAGATAGATAGATAGAGATAGGTAGGTAGGTAGATAGATAGATACAGATATGTAGGTAGGTAGATAGATAGATAGAGATAGGTAGGTAGGTAGACTGATAGATACAGTTAGGTAGGTAGGTAGATAGATAGATACAGATAGGTAGGTAGGTAGATTGATAGATAGAGATAGGTAGGTAGGTAGGTAGATAGATAGAGATAGGTAGGTAGGTAGATAGATAGAGATAGGTAGGTAGGTAGATAGATAGATACAAATAGGTAGGTAGGTAGATAGATAGATACAGATAGGTAGGTAGGTAGATAGATAGATAGAGATAGGTAGGTAGGTAGGTAGATACAGATAGGTAGGTAGGTAGATAGATAGATAGAGATAGGTAGGTAGGTAGATTGATAGATACAGATAGGTAGGTAGGTAGATAGATAGATACAGATAGGTAGGTAGGTAGATTGATAGATAGAGATAGGTAGGTAGGTAGATTGATAGATACAGATAGGTAGGTAGGTAGGTAGGTAGGTAGATAGATAGAGATAGGTAGGTAGGTAGATTGATAGAGATAGGTAGGTAGGTAGATAGATAGATAGATAGAGATAGGTAGGTAGGTAGATAGATAGATAGAGATAGGTAGGTAGGTAGATTGATAGATAGAGATAGGTAGGTAGGTAGGTAGATAGATAGAGATAGGTAGGTAGGTAGATAGATAGATAGATAGAGATAGGTAGGTAGGTAGATTGATAGATACAGATAGGTAGGTAGGTAGATAGATAGATAGAGATAGGTAGGTAGGTAGATAGATAGATAGAGATAGGTAGGTAGGTAGATAGATAGATACAGATAGGTAGGTAGGTAGATAGATAGATAGAGATAGGTAGGTAGGTAGATAGATAGATACAGATATGTAGGTAGGTAGATAGATAGATAGAGATAGGTAGGTAGTTAGACTGATAGATACAGTTAGGTAGGTAGGTAGATAGATAGATAGAGATAGGTAGGTAGGTAGATTGATAGATAGAGATAGGTAGGTAGGTAGATTGATAGATACAGATAGATAGGTAGGTAGATAGATAGATACAGATAGGTAGGTAGGTAGATTGATAGATAGAGATAGGTAGGTAGGTAGATTGATAGATACAGATAGGTAGGTAGGTATATAGATAGATACAGATAGGTAGGTAGGTAGGTAGATAGATAGAGATAGGTAGGTAGGTAGATTGATAGATACAGATAGGTAGGTAGGTAGGTAGGTAGATAGAGATAGGTAGGTAGGTAGATTGATAGATACAGATAGGTAGGTAGGTAGATTGATAGATAGAGATAGGTAGGTAGGTAGATTGATAGATAGAGATAGGTAGGTAGGTAGGTAGATAGATAGAGATAGGTAGGTAGGTAGATAGATAGAGATAGGTAGGTAGGTAGATAGATAGATAGAGATAGGTAGGTAGGTAGATAGATAGATACAAATAGGTAGGTAGGTAGATAGATAGATACAGATAGGTAGGTAGGTAGATAGATAGATAGAGATAGGTAGGTAGGTAGGTAGATACAGATAGGTAGGTAGGTAGATAGATAGATAGAGATAGGTAGGTAGGTAGATTGATAGATACAGATAGGAAGGTAGATAGATTTATAGATAGAGATAGGTAGGTAGGTAGATAGATAGATACAGATAGGTAGGTAGGTAGATTGATAGATAGAGATAGGTAGGAAGGTAGGTAGATAGATAGAGATAGGTAGGTAGGTAGATTGATAGATAGAGATAGGTAGGTAGGTAGGTAGATAGATAGAGATAGGTAGGTAGGTAGATAGATAGAGATAGGTAGGTAGGTAGATAGATAGATAGATAGAGATAGGTAGGTAGGTAGATTGATAGATATAGGTAGGTAGGTAGGTAGGTAGATAGATAGAGATAGGTAGGTAGGTAGATTGATAGATAGAGATAGGTAGGTAGGTAGATAGATAGATACAGATAGGTAGGTAGGTAGATTGATAGATAGAGATAGGTAGGTAGGTAGATTGATAGATACAGATAGGAAGGTAGATAGATTTATAGATAGAGATAGGTAGGTAGGTAGATAGATAGATAGAGATAGGTAGGTAGGTAGATTGATAGATAGAGATAGGTAGGAAGGTAGATAGATAGATAGAGATAGGTAGGTAGGTAGATAGATAGAGATAGGTAGGTAGGTAGATAGATAGATAGAGATAGGTAGGTAGGTAGATAGATAGAGATAGGTAGGTAGGTAGATTGATAGATACAGATAGGTAGGTAGGTAGATTGATAGATAGAGATAGGTAGGTAGGTAGATTGATAGATAGAGATAGGTAGGTAGGTAGGTAGATAGATAGAGATTGGTAGGTAGGTAGGTAGATAGATAGAGATAGGTAGGTAGGTAGATAGATAGATAGAGATAGGTAGGTAGGTAGATAGATAGATACAAATAGGTAGGTAGGTAGATAGATAGATACAGATAGGTAGGTAGGTAGATAGATAGATAGAGATAGGTAGGTAGGTAGGTAGGTAGGTAGATACAGATAGGTAGGTAGGTAGATGGATAGATAGAGATAGGTAGGTAGGTAGATTGATAGATACAGATAGGTAGGTAGATAGATAGATACAGATAGGTAGGTAGGTAGATTGATAGATAGAGATAGGTAGGTAGGTAGATTGATACATACAGATAGGTAGGTAGGTAGATAGATAGATACAGATAGGTAGGTAGGTAGATTGATAGATAGAGATAGGTAGGTAGGTAGGTAGATAGATAGAGATTGGTAGGTAGGTAGGTAGATAGATAGAGATAGGTAGGTAAGTAGATTGATAGAGATAGGTAGGTAGGTAGATAGATAGATAGAGATAGGTAGGTAGGTAGATTTATAGATAGAGATAGGTAGGTAGGTAGGTAGATAGAGATAGGTAGGTAGGTAGATAGATAGATAGAGATAGGTAGGTAGGTAGATTGATAGATACAGATAAGTAGGTAGATAGATAGATAGAGATATGTAGGTAGGTAGATAGATAGATAGAGATAGGTAGGTAGGTAGATTGATAGATAGAGATAGGTAGGTAGGTAGGTAGATAGATAGAGATAGGTAGGTAGGTAGATTGATAGAGATAGGTAGGTAGGTAGATAGATAGATAGAGATAGGTAGGTAGATAGATAGATACAGATAGGTAGGTAGGTAGATAGATAGATACAGATAGGTAGGTAGGTAGATAGATAGATAGAGATAGGTAGGTAGGTAGATAGATAGATACAGATATGTAGGTAGGTAGATAGATAGATAGAGATAGGTAGGTAGGTAGACTGATAGATACAGTTAGGTAGGTAGGTAGATAGATAGATACAGATAGGTAGGTAGGTAGATTGATAGATAGAGATAGGTAGGTAGGTAGGTAGATAGATAGAGATAGGTAGGTAGGTAGGTAGATAGATAGAGATAGGTAGGTAGGTAGATAGATAGATACAAATAGGTAGGTAGGTAGATAGATAGATACAGATAGGTAGGTAGGTAGATAGATAGATAGAGATAGGTAGGTAGGTAGGTAGATACAGATAGGTAGGTAGGTAGATAGATAGATAGAGATAGGTAGGTAGGTAGATTGATAGATACAGATAGGTAGGTAGGTAGATAGATAGATACAGATAGGTAGGTAGGTAGATTGATAGATAGAGATAGGTAGGTAGGTAGATTGATAGATACAGATAGGTAGGTAGGTAGGTAGGTAGGTAGATAGATAGAGATAGGTAGGTAGGTAGATTGATAGAGATAGGTAGGTAGGTAGATAGATAGATAGATAGAGATAGGTAGGTAGGTAGATAGATAGATAGAGATAGGTAGGTAGGTAGATTGATAGATAGAGATAGGTAGGTAGGTAGGTAGATAGATAGAGATAGGTAGGTAGGTAGATAGATAGATAGATAGAGATAGGTAGGTAGGTAGATTGATAGATACAGATAGGTAGGTAGGTAGATAGATAGATAGAGATAGGTAGGTAGGTAGATAGATAGATAGAGATAGGTAGGTAGGTAGATAGATAGATACAGATAGGTAGGTAGGTAGATAGATAGATAGAGATAGGTAGGTAGGTAGATAGATAGATACAGATATGTAGGTAGGTAGATAGATAGATAGAGATAGGTAGGTAGTTAGACTGATAGATACAGTTAGGTAGGTAGGTAGATAGATAGATAGAGATAGGTAGGTAGGTAGATTGATAGATAGAGATAGGTAGGTAGGTAGATTGATAGATACAGATAGATAGGTAGGTAGATAGATAGATACAGATAGGTAGATAGGTAGATTGATAGATAGAGATAGGTAGGTAGGTAGATTGATAGATACAGATAGGTAGGTAGGTATATAGATAGATACAGATAGGTAGGTAGGTAGGTAGATAGATAGAGATAGGTAGGTAGGTAGATTGATAGATACAGATAGGTAGGTAGGTAGGTAGGTAGATAGAGATAGGTAGGTAGGTAGATTGATAGATACAGATAGGTAGGTAGGTAGATTGATAGATAGAGATAGGTAGGTAGGTAGATTGATAGATAGAGATAGGTAGGTAGGTAGGTAGATAGATAGAGATAGGTAGGTAGGTAGATAGATAGAGATAGGTAGGTAGGTAGATAGATAGATAGAGATAGGTAGGTAGGTAGATAGATAGATACAAATAGGTAGGTAGGTAGATAGATAGATACAGATAGGTAGGTAGGTAGATAGATAGATAGAGATAGGTAGGTAGGTAGGTAGATACAGATAGGTAGGTAGGTAGATAGATAGATGGAGATAGGTAGGTAGGTAGATTGATAGATACAGATAGGTAGGTAGGTAGATAGATAGATACAGATAGGTAGGTAGGTAGATTGATAGATAGAGATAGGTAGGTAGGTAGATTGATAGATACAGATAGGTAGGTAGGTAGGTAGGTAGATAGATAGAGATAGGTAGGTAGGTAGATTGATAGAGATAGGTAGGTAGGTAGATAGATAGATAGATAGAGATAGGTAGGTAGGTAGATAGATAGATAGAGATAGGTAGGTAGGTAGATTGATAGATAGAGATAGGTAGGTAGGTAGGTAGATAGATAGAGATAGGTAGGTAGGTAGATAGATAGATAGAGATAGGTAGGTAGGTAGATTGATAGATACAGATAGGTAGGTAGGTAGATAGATAGATAGATAGAGATAGGTAGGTAGGTAGATAGATAGATAGAGATAGGTAGGTAGGTAGATAGATAGATAGATACAGATAGGTAGGTAGGTAGGTAGATAGATACAGATATGTAGGTAGGTAGATAGATAGATAGAGATAGGTAGGTAGGTAGATTGATAGATAGAGATAGGTAGGTAGGTAGGTAGATAGATAGAGATAGGTAGGTAGGTAGATTGATAGATACAGATAGGTAGGTAGGTAGATTGATAGATAGAGATAGGTAGGTAGGTAGGAGAATAGATAGAGATAGGTAGGTAGGTAGATTGATAGAGATAGGTAGGTAGGTAGGTAGATAGATGGAGATAGGTAGGTAGGTAGATTGATAGATACAGATAGGTAGGTAGGTAGATAGATAGATACAGATATGTAGGTAGGTAGATAGATAGATAGAGATAGGTAGATAGGTAGATAGATAGATACAGATAGGTAGGTAGGTAGATTGATAGATAGAGATAGGTAGGTAGGTAGATAGATAGATAGAGATAGGTAGGTAGGTAGATAGATAGATAAAGATAGGTAGATAGGTAGATAGATAGATACAGATAGGTAGGTAGGTAGATAGATAGATAGAGATAGGTGGGTAGGTAGATAGATAGATACAGATAGGTAGGTAGGTAGGTAGGTAGATTGATAGATAGAGACAGGTAGGTAGGTAGATAGATAGATAGAGATAGGTAGGTAAGTAGATAGATAGATAGAGATAGGTAGGTAGGTAGATTGATAGAGATATGTAGGTAGGTAGGTAGATAGATAGAGATAGGTAGATAGGTAGATAGATAGATACAGATAGATAGGTAGGTAGATTGATAGATAGAGATAGGTAGGGTAGATAGATAGAGATAGGTAGGTAGGTAGATTGATAGAGATAGGTAGGTAGGTAGGTAGATAGAGATAGGTAGGTAGGTAGATTGATAGATACAGATAGGTAGGTAGGTAGATTGATAGATAGAGATAGGTAGGTAGGTAGATTGATAGATAGAGATAGATAGGTAGGTAGATAGATAGATAGAGATAGGTAGGTAGGTAGGTAGATAGATACAGATAGGTAGGTAGATTGATAGATAGAGATAGGTAGGTAGGTAGATAGATAGATAGAGATAGGTAGGTAGGTAGATTGATAGATAGAGATAGGTAGATAGGTAGATAGATAGATAGATAGAGATAGGTAGGTAGGTAGATAGATAGATAGAGATAGGTAGGTAGGTAGATAGATAGATAGAGATAGGTAGGTAGGTAGATTGATAGAGATAGGTAGGTAAGTAGATAGATAGAGATAGGTAGGTAGGTAGGTAGATAGATACAGATAGGTAGGTAGATAGATAAATACAGATAGGTGGGTAGGTAGATAGATAGATAGAGATAGGTAGGTAGGTAGATTGATAGATAGAGATAGGTAGGTGGGTAGATTGATAGATACAGTTAGGTAGGTAGGTAGGTAGGTAGATAGATACAGATAGGTAGGTAGGTAGATTGATAGAGATAGGTAGGTAGGTAGATAGATAGAGATAGGTAGGTAGGTAGATTGATAGATACAGATAGGTAGGTAGGTAGATAGATAGATAGAGATAGGTAGGTAGGTAGATAGATAGATAGAGATAGGTAGGTAGGTAGATAGATAGATAGAGATAGGTAGGTAGGTAGATAGATAGATACAGACAGGTAGATAGGTAGATAGATAGATACAGATAGATAGGTAGGTAGATTGATAGATAGAGATAGGTAGGTAGGTAGGTAGGTAGATAGATAGAGATAGGTAGGTAGGTAGATTGATAGAGATAGGTAGGTAGGTAGGTAGATAGATAGAGATAGGTAGGTAGGTAGATTGATAGATACAGATAGGTAGGTAGGTAGATTGATAGATAGAGATAGGTAGGTAGGTAGATAGAGAGATAGAGACAGGTAGGTTGGTAGATTGATCGATACAGATAGGTAGGTAGGTAGATTGATAGATAGAGATAGGTAGGTAGGTAGATAGATAGATAGAGATAGGTAGGTAGGTAGGTAGATAGATACAGATAGGTAGGTAGATTGATAGATAGAGATAGGTACGAAGGTAGATAGATAGATAGAGATAGGTAGGTAGGTAGATTGATAGATAGAGATATGTAGATAGGTAGATAGATATATACAGATAGGTAGGTAGGTAGATAGATAGATAGAGATAGGTAGGTAGGTAGATAGATAGATAGAGATAGGTAGGTAGGTAGATAGATAGATAGAGATAGGTAGGTAGGTAGATTGATAGATACAGATAGGTAGGTAGGTAGATAGATAGATACAGATAGGTAGGTAGATTGATAGATAGAGATAGGTAGGTAGGTAGATAGATAGATAGAGATAGGTAGGTAGGTAGGTAGATAGATAGAGATAGGTAGGTAGGTAGATTGATAGATAGAGATAGGTAGGTAGGTAGGTAGATAGATAGAGATAGGTAGGTAGGTAGGTAGATAGATAGAGATAGGTAGGTAGGTAGATTGATAGAGATAGGTAGGTAGGTAGATAGATAGATAGAGATAGGTAGGTAGGTAGATTTATAGATAGAGATAGGTAGGTAGGTAGATAGATAGAGATAGGTAGGTAGGTAGATAGATACAGATAGGTAGGTAGGTAGATAGATAGATACAGATAGGTAGGTAGGTAGATAGATAGATAGAGATAGGTAGGTAGGTAGGTAGATAGATACAGATATGTAGGTAGGTAGATAGATAGATAGAGATAGGTAGGTAGGTAGACTGATAGATACAGATAGGTAGGGAGGTAGATAGATAGATACAGATAGGTAGGTAGGTAGATTGATAGATAGAGATAGGTAGGTAGGTAGATTGATAGATACAGATAGATAGGTAGTTAGATAGATAGATACAGATAGGTAGGTAGGTAGTTTGATAGATAGAGATAGGTAGGTAGGTAGATTGATAGATACAGATAGGTAGGTAGGTAGATAGATAGATACAGATAGGTAGGTAGGTAGATTGATAGATAGAGATAGGTAGGTAGGTAGATTAATAGATACAGATAGGTAGGTAGGTAGATAGATAGATACAGATAGGTAGGTAGGTAGATTGAAAGATAGAGATAGGTAGGTAGGTAGGTAGATAGATAGAGATAGGTAGGTAGGTAGATTGATAGATACAGATAGGTAGGTAGGTAGGTAGGTAGATAGATAGAGATAGGTAGGTAGGTAGATTGATAGATACAGATAGGTAGGTTGGTAGATAGATAGATAGAGATAGGTAGGTAGGTAGATAGATAGATAGAATTAGGTAGGTAGGTAGATAGATAGATAGAGATAGGTAGGTAGGTAGATAGATAGAGATAGGTAAGTAGGTAGGTAGATAGATAGATAGAGATAGATAGGTAGGTAGGTAGATTGATAGAGACAGATAGGTAGGTAGGTAGATAGATAGAGATAGGTAGGTAGGTAGATTGATAGATATAGGTAGGTAGGTAGGTAGATAGATAGTAATAGGTAGGTAGGTAGATTGATAGATAGAGATAGGTAGGTAGGTAGATAGATAGATACAGATAGGTAGGTAGGTAGATTGATAGATAGAGATAGGTAGGTAGGTAGATTGATAGATACAGATAGGTAGGTAGGTAGATTGAAAGATAGAGATAGGTAGGTAGGTAGGTAGATAGATAGAGATAGGTAGGTAGGTAGATTGATAGATACAGATAGGTAGGTAGGTAGGTAGATAGATAGAGATAGGTAGGTAGGTAGATTGATAGATACAGATAGGTAGGTAGGTAGATAGATAGATAGAGATAGGTAGGTAGGTAGATAGATAGATACAGATAGGTAGGTAGGTAGTTTGATAGATAGAGATAGGTAGGTAGGTAGACTGATAGATACAGATAGGTAAGTAGGTAGATAGATAGATACAGATAGGTAGGTAAGTAGATTGATAGATAGAGATAGGTAGGTAGGTAGATTGATAGATACAGATAGATAGGTAGTTAGATAGATAGATACAGATAGGTAGGTAGGTAGTTTGATAGATAGAGATAGGTAGGTAGGTAGATTGATAGATACAGATAGGTAGGTAGGTAGATAGATAGATACAGATAGGTAGGTAGGTAGATTGATAGATAGAGATAGGTAGGTAGGTAGATTGATAGATACAGATGGGTAGGTAGGTAGATAGATAGATACAGATAGGTAGGTAGGTAGATTGAAAGATAGAGATAGGTAGGTAGGTAGGTAGATAGATAGAGATAGGTAGGTAGGTAGATTGATAGATACAGATAGGTAGGTAGGTAGATAGATAGATAGAGATAGGTAGGTAGGTAGATAGATAGATAGAGATAGGTAGGTAGGTAGATAGATAGAGATAGGTAGGTAGGTAGGTAGGTAGATAGATAGATAGAGATAGATAGGTAGGTAGGTAGATTGATAGAGACAGATAGGTAGGTAGGTAGATAGATAGAGATAGGTAGGTAGGTAGATTGATAGATATAGGTAGGTAGGTAGGTAGGTAGATAGATAGTAATAGGTAGGTAGGTAGATTGATAGATACAGATAGGTAGGTAGGTAGATAGATAGATAGAGATAGGTAGGTAGGTAGATAGATAGATAGAGATAGGTAGGTAGGTAGATAGATAAAGATAGGTAGGTAGGTAGGTAGATAGATAGAGATAGATAGGTAGGTAGGTAGGTAGGTAGATTGATAGAGACAGATAGGTAGGTAGGTAGATAGATAGAGATAGGTAGGTAGGTAGATTGATAGATATAGGTAGGTAGGTAGGTAGATAGATAGAGATAGGTAGGTAGGTAGATTGATAGATAGAGATAGGTAGGTAGGTAGATAGATAGATACAGATAGGTAGGTAGGTAGATTGATAGATAGAGATAGGTAGGTAGGTAGATAGATAGATAGAGATAGGTAGGTAGGTAGATAGATACAGATAGGTAGGTAGGTAGATAGATAGATAGAGATAGGTAGGTAGGTAGATAGATAGAGATAGGTAGGTAGGTAGATTGATAGATACAGATAGGTAGGTAGGTAGATTGATAGATAGAGATAGGTAGGTAGGTAGGTAGATAGATAGAGATAGGTAGGTAGGTAGGTAGATAGATAGAGATAGGTAGGTAGGTAGATAGATAGATACAAATAGGTAGGTAGGTAGATAGATAGATACAGATAGGTAGGTAGGTAGATAGATAGATAGAGATAGGTAGGTAGGTAGATTGATAGATACAGATAGGTAGGTAGGTAGATAGATAGATACAGATAGGTAGGTAGGTAGATTGATAGATAGAGATAGGTAGGTAGGTAGATTGATAGATACAGATAGGTAGGTAGGTAGATAGATAGATACAGATAGGTAGGTAGGTAGATTGATAGATAGAGATAGGTAGGTAGGTAGGTAGATAGATAGAGATAGGTAGGTAGGTAGATTGATAGAGATAGGTAGGTAGGTAGGTAGATAGATAGAGATAGGTAGGTAGGTAGATTGATAGATACAGATAGGTAGGTAGGTAGATTGATAGATAGAGATAGGTAGGTAGGTAGATAGAGAGATAGAGACAGGTAGGTTTGTAGATTGATCGATACAGATAGGTAGGTAGGTAGATTGATAGATAGAGATAGGTAGGTAGGTAGGTAGATAGATACAGATAGGTAGGTAGATTGATAGATAGAGATAGGTACGAAGGTCGATAGATAGATAGAGATAGGTAGGTAGGTAGATTGATAGATAGAGATAGGTAGATAGGTAGATAGATATATACAGATAGGTAGGTAGGTAGATAGATAGATAGAGATAGGTAGGTAGGTAGATAGATAGATAGAGATAGGTAGGTAGGTAGATAGATAGATAGAGATAGGTAGGTAGGTAGATAGATAGATAGAGATAGGTAGGTAGGTAGATTGATAGATAGAGATAGGTAGGTAGGTAGGTAGATTGATAGATAGAGATAGGTAGGTAGGTAGGTAGATAGAAAGAGATAGGTAGGTAGGTAGATTGATAGATACAGATAGGTAGGTAGGTAGATAGATAGATAGAGATAGGTAGGTAGACAGATAGATAGAGATAGGTAGATAGGTAGATAGATAGATAGAGATAGGTAGGTAGGTAGATATATAGATACAGATATGTAGGTAGGTAGATAGATAGAGATAGGTAGGTAGGTAGATTGATAGATACAGATAGGTAGGTAGATAGGTAGATAGATACAGATAGGAAGGTAGGTAGATTGATAGATAGAGATAGGTAGGTAGGTAGGTAGGTAGGTAGATAGATAGAGATAGGTAGGTAGGTAGATAGATAGATAGAGATAGGTAGGTAGGTAGATATATAGATACATATAGGTAGGTAGGTAGATAGATAGATAGAGATAGGTAGGTAGGTAGATAGATAGATAGAGATAGGTAGGTAGATAGGTAGATAGATACAGATAGGTAGGTAGGTAGATTGATAGATAGAGATAGGTAGGTAGGTAGATAGATAGAGATAGGTAGGTAGGTTGATTGATAGATACAGATAGGTAGGTAGGTAGATAGATAGATAGAGATAGGTAGGTAGATAGATAGATAGAGATAGGTAGGTAGGTAGATAGATAGAGATAGGTAGGTAGGTAGGTAGGTAGGTAGATATATAGATACAGATATGTAGGTAGGTAGATAGATAGATAGAGATAGGTAGGTAGGTAGATTGATAGATACAGATGGGTAGGTAGGTAGATAGATAGATACAGATAGGTTGGTAGGTAGATAGTTAGATAGAGATAGGTAGGTAGGTAGATAGATAGATAGAGATAGGTAGGTAGGTAGATATATAGATACAGATAGTTAGGTAGGTAGATAGGTAGATAGAGATAGGTAGGTAGGTAGATAGATAGATAGAGATAGGTAGGTAGGTAGATTGATAGATAGAGATAGGTAGGTAGGTAGATTGATAGATAGAGATAGGTAGGTAGGTAGATAGATAGAGATAGGTAGGTAGGTAGATTGATAGATACAGATAGGTAGGTAGGTAGATAGATAGATAGAGATAGGTAGGTAGATAGATAGATAGAGATAGGTAGATAGGTAGATAGATAGATAGAGATAGGTAGGTAGGTAGATATATAGATACAGATATGTAGGTAGGTAGATAGATAGAGATAGGTAGGTAGGTAGATTGATAGATACAGATAGGTAGGTAGGTAGATTGATAGATAGAGATAGGTAGGTAGGTAGATAGATAGATAGAGATAGGTAGGTAGGTAGATTGATAGATACAGATAGGTAGGTAGGTAGATTGATAGATAGAGATAGGTAGGTAGGTAGATAGATAGATAGAGATAGGTAGGTAGGTAGATTGATAGATACAGATAGGTAGGTAGGTAGATTGATAGATAGAGATAGGTAGGTAGGTAGATAGATAGATAGAGATAGGTAGGCAGGTAGGTAGATAGATACAGATAGGTAGGTAGATAGATAAATACAGATAGGTGGGTAGGTAGATAGATAGATAGAGATAGGTAGGTAGGTAGATTGACAGATAGAGATAGGTAGGTAGGTAGATAGATAGATAGAGATAGGTAGGTAGGTAGGTAGATAGATACAGATAGGTAGGTAGATAGATAAATACAGATAGGTGGGTAGGTAGATAGATAGATAGAGAAAGGTAGGTAGGTAGATTGATAGATAGAGATAGGTAGATAGGTAGATAGATAGATACAGATAGGTAGGTAGGTAGATATATAGATACAGATAGGTAGGTAGGTAGGTAGATAGATAGAGATAGGTAGGTAGGTAGATAGATAGATAGAGATAGGTAGGTAGGTAGGTAGATAGATAGAGATAGGTAGGTAGGTAGATAGATAGATAGAGATAGGTAGGTAGGTAGATAGATAGATAGAGATAGGTAGGTAGGTAGATTGATAGATACAGATGGGTAGGTAGGTAGATAGATAGATACAGATAGGTAGGTAGGTAGATAGATAGATAGAGATAGGTAGGTAGGTAGATAGATAGATAGAGATAGGTAGGTAGATAGGTAGATAGATACAGATAGGTAGGTAGGTAGATAGATAGATAGATAGAGATAGGTAGGTAGATAGGTAGATAGATACAGATAGGTAGGTAGGTAGATTGATAGATACAGATGGGTAGGTAGGTAGATTGATAGATAGAGATAGGTAGGTAGGTAGGTAGGTAGATAGATAGAGATAGGTAGGTAGGTCGATAGATAGATAGAGATAGGTAGGTAGGTAGATATATAGATACAGATAGGTAGGTAGGTAGATAGATAGATAGAGATAGGTAGGTAGATAGATAGATAGATAGAGATAGGTAGGTAGATAGGTAGATAGATACAGATAGGTAGGTAGGTAGATTGATAGATAGAGATAGGTAGGTAGGTAGGTAGATAGATAGAGATAGGTAGGTAGGTAGATTGATAGATACAGATAGGTAGGTAGGTAGATAGATAGATAGAGATAGGTAGGTAGATAGATAGATAGAGATAGGTAGGTAGGTAGATAGATAGAGATAGGTAGGTAGGTAGATAGATAGATAGAGATAGGTAGGTTGGTAGATAGATAGATAGAGATAGGTAGGTAGGTAGATAGATAGATAGAATTAGGTAGGTAGGTAGATAGATAGATAGAGATAGGTAGGTAGGTAGATAGATAGAGATAGGTAAGTAGGTAGGTAGATAGATAGATAGAGATAGATAGGTAGGTAGGTAGATTGATAGAGACAGATAGGTAGGTAGGTAGATAGATAGAGATAGGTAGGTAGGTAGATTGATAGATATAGGTAGGTAGGTAGGTAGGTAGATAGATAGTAATAGGTAGGTAGGTAGATTGATAGATAGAGATAGGTAGGTAGGTAGATAGATAGATACAGATAGGTAGGTAGGTAGATTGATAGATAGAGATAGGTAGGTAGGTAGATTGATAGATACAGATAGGTAGGTAGGTAGATTGAAAGATAGAGATAGGTAGGTAGGTAGGTAGATAGATAGAGATAGGTAGGTAGGTAGATTGATAGATACAGATAGGTAGGTAGGTAGGTAGATAGATAGAGATAGGTAGGTAGGTAGATTGATAGATACAGATAGGTAGGTTGGTAGATAGATAGATAGAGATAGGTAGGTAGGTAGATAGATAGATAGAATTAGGTAGGTAGGTAGATAGATAGATAGAGATAGGTAGGTAGGTAGATAGATAGAGATAGGTAAGTAGGTAGGTAGATAGATAGATAGAGATAGATAGGTAGGTAGGTAGATTGATAGAGACAGATAGGTAGGTAGGTAGATAGATAGAGATAGGTAGGTAGGTAGATTGATAGATATAGGTAGGTAGGTAGGTAGATAGATAGTAATAGGTAGGTAGGTAGATTGATAGATAGAGATAGGTAGGTAGGTAGATAGATAGATACAGATAGGTAGGTAGGTAGATTGATAGATAGAGATAGGTAGGTAGGTAGATTGATAGATACAGATAGGTAGGTAGGTAGATTGAAAGATAGAGATAGGTAGGTAGGTAGGTAGATAGATAGAGATAGGTAGGTAGGTAGATTGATAGATACAGATAGGTAGGTAGGTAGGTAGGTAGATAGATAGAGATAGGTAGGTAGGTAGATAGATAGATAGAGATAGGTAGGTAGGTAGATATATAGATACAGATATGTAGGTAGGTAGATAGATAGATAGAGATAGGTAGGTAGGTAGATTGATAGATACAGATGGGTAGGTAGGTAGATAGATAGATACAGATAGGTTGGTAGGTAGATAGTTAGATAGAGATAGGTAGGTAGGTAGATAGATAGATAGAGATAGGTAGGTAGGTAGATATATAGATACAGATAGGTAGGTAGGTAGATAGATAGATACAGATAGGTAGGTAGGTAGATTGATAGATAGAGATAGGTAGGTAGGTAGATTGATAGATACAGATAGGTAGGTAGGTAGATATATAGATACAGATAGGTAGGTAGGTAGGTAGATAGATACAGATAGGTAGGTAGGTAGATTGATAGATAGAGATAGGTAGGTAGGTAGATATATAGATACAGATATGTAGGTAGGTAGATAGATGGATAGAGATAGCTAGGTAGGTAGATTGATAGATACAGATAGGTAGGTAGGTAGATAGATAGATACAGATAGGTAGGTAGGTAGATAGATAGATAGAGATAGGTAGGTAGGTAGATAGATAGATAGAGATAGGTAGGTAGATAGGTAGATAGATACAGATAGGTAGGTAGGTAGATTGATAGATAGAGATAGGTAGGTAGGTAGATAGATAGATAGAGATAGGTAGGTAGGTAGATATATAGAAACCGATATGTAGGTAGGTAGATAGATAGATAGAGATAGGTAGGTAGGTAGATTGATAGATACAGATGGGTAGGTAGGTAGATAGATAGATACAGATAGGTTGGTAGGTAGATAGTTAGATAGAGATAGGTAGGTAGGTAGATAGATAGATAGAGATAGGTAGGTAGCTAGATAGATAGATACAGATAGGTAGGTAGGTAGATAGGTAGATAGAGATAGGTAGGTAGGTAGATAGATAGATAGAGATAGGTAGGTAGGTAGATTGATAGATAGAGATAGGTAGGTAGGTAGATTGATAGATAGAGATAGGTAGGTAGGTAGATAGATAGAGATAGGTAGGTAGGTAGATTGATAGATACAGATAGGTAGGTAGGTAGATAGATAGATAGAGATAGGTAGGTAGATAGATAGATAGAGATAGGTAGATAGGTAGATAGATAGATAGAGATAGGTAGGTAGGTAGATATATAGATACAGATATGTAGGTAGGTAGATAGATAGAGATAGGTAGGTAGGTAGATTGATAGATACAGATAGGTAGGTAGATAGGTAGATAGATACAGATAGGTAGGGAGGTAGATATATAGATACAGATAGGTAGGTAGGTAGATAGATAGATAGAGATAGGTAGGTAGGTAGATTGATAGATAGAGATAGGTAGGTAGATAGATATATAGATACAGATATGTAGGTAGGTAGATAGATAGATAGAGATAGCTAGGTAGGTAGATTGATAGATACAGATAGGTAGGTAGGTAGATAGATAGATACAGATAGGTAGGTAGGTAGATTGATAGATAGAGATAGGTAGGTAGGTAGATTGATAGATACAGATAGGTAGGTAGGTAGATATATAGATACAGATAGGTAGGTAGGTAGATAGATAAATAGATAGAGATAGGTAGGTAGGTAGATTGATAGATAGAGATAGGTAGGTAGGTAGATATATAGATACAGATATGTAGGTAGGTAGATAGATAGATAGAGATAGCTAGGTAGGTAGATTGATAGATACAGATAGGTAGGTAGGTAGATAGATAGATACAGATAGGTAGGTAGGTAGATAGATAGATAGAGATAGGTAGGTAGGTAGATAGATAGATAGAGATAGGTAGGTAGATAGGTAGATAGATACAGATAGGTAGGTAGGTAGATTGATAGATAGAGATAGGTAGGTAGGTAGATAGATAGATAGAGATAGGTAGGTAGGTAGATATATAGATACAGATATGTAGGTAGGTAGATAGATAGATAGAGATAGGTAGGTAGGTAGATTGATAGATACAGATGGGTAGGTAGGTAGATAGATAGATACAGATAGGTTGGTAGGTAGATAGTTAGATAGAGATAGGTAGGTAGGTAGATAGATAGATAGAGATAGGTAGGTAGGTAGATATATAGATACAGATAGGTAGATAGAGATAGGTAGGTAGGTAGATAGATAGATAGAGATAGGTAGGTAGGTAGATTGATAGATAGAGATAGGTAGGTAGGTAGGTAGATTGATAGATAGAGATAGGTAGGTAGATAGAAAGAGATAGGTAGGTAGGTAGATTGATAGATACAGATAGGTAGGTAGGTAGATAGATAGATAGAGATAGGTAGGTAGACAGATAGATAGAGATAGGTAGATAGGTAGATAGATAGATAGAGATAGGTAGGTAGGTAGATATATAGATACAGATAGGTAGGTAGATAGGTAGATAGATACAGATAGGAAGGTAGGTAGATTGATAGATAGAGATAGGTAGGTAGGTAGGTAGGTAGATAGATAGAGATAGGTAGGTAGGTAGATAGATTGATAGAGATAGGTAGGTAGGTAGATATATAGATACAGATAGGTAGGTAGGTAGATAGATAGATAGAGATAGGTAGGTAGGTAGATAGATAGATAGAGATAGGTAGGTAGATAGGTAGATAGATACAGATAGGTAGGTAGGTAGATTGATAGATAGAGATAGGTAGGTAGGTAGATAGATAGAGATAGGTAGGTAGGTAGATTGATAGATACAGATAGGTAGGTAGGTAGATAGATAGATAGAGATAGGTAGGTAGATAGATAGATAGAGATAGGTAGGTAGGTAGATAGATAGAGATAGGTAGGTAGGTAGGTAGATATATAGATACAGATATGTAGGTAGGTAGATAGATAGATAGAGATAGGTAGGTAGGTAGATTGATAGATACAGATGGGTAGGTAGGTAGATAGATAGATACAGATAGGT
This sequence comes from Crotalus helleri, assembly GCA_024509115.1. Lineage (NCBI taxonomy): Eukaryota > Metazoa > Chordata > Lepidosauria > Squamata > Viperidae > Crotalus > Crotalus helleri. The sequence goes on from JAKSXO010000218.1 coordinate 144,227, forward strand.
TGGTAGGTAGATAGATAGAGATAGGTAGGTAGGTAGATAGATAGATAGAGATAGGTAGGTAGGTAGATATATAGATACAGATAGGTAGGTAGGTAGATAGGTAGATAGAGATAGGTAGGTAGGTAGATAGATAGATAGAGATAGGTAGGTAGGTAGATTGATAGATAGAGATAGGAAGGTAGGTAGATTGATAGATAGAGATAGGTAGGTAGGTAGATAGATAGAGATAGGTAGGTAGGTAGATTGATAGATACAGATAGGTAGGTAGGTAGATAGATAGATAGAGATAGGTAGGTAGATAGATAGATAGAGATAGGTAGATAGGTAGATAGATAGATAGAGATAGGTAGGTAGGTAGATATATAGATACAGATATGTAGGTAGGTAGATAGATAGAGATAGGTAGGTAGGTAGATTGATAGATACAGATATGTAGGTAGGTAGATTGATAGATAGAGATAGGTAGGTAGGTAGATAGATAGATAGAGATAGGTAGGTAGGTAGATTGATAGATACAGATAGGTAGGTAGGTAGATTGATAGATAGAGATAGGTAGGTAGGTAGATAGATAGATAGAGATAGGTAGGTAGGTAGATTGATAGATACAGATAGGTAGGTAGGTAGATTGATAGATAGAGATAGGTAGGTAGGTAGATAGATAGAGATAGGTAGGCAGGTAGGTAGATAGATACAGATAGGTAGGTAGATAGATAAATACAGATAGGTGGGTAGGTAGATAGATAGATAGAGATAGGTAGGTAGGTAGATTGACAGATAGAGATAGGTAGGTAGGTAGATAGATAGATAGAGATAGGTAGGTAGGTAGGTAGATAGATACAGATAGGTAGGTAGATAGATAAATACAGATAGGTGGGTAGGTAGATAGATAGATAGAGATAGGTAGGTAGGTAGATATATAGATACAGATAGGTAGGTAGGTAGATAGATAGATAGAGATAGGTAGGTAGGTAGATAGATAGATAGAGATAGGTAGGTAGATAGGTAGATAGATACAGATAGGTAGGTAGGTAGATTGATAGATAGAGATAGGTAGGTAGGTAGATAGATAGAGATAGGTAGGTAGGTAGATTGATAGATACAGATAGGTAGGTAGGTAGATAGATAGATAGAGATAGGTAGGTAGATAGATAGATAGAGATAGGTAGGTAGGTAGATAGATAGAGATAGGTAGGTAGGTAGGTAGATATATAGATACAGATATGTAGGTAGGTAGATAGATAGATAGAGATAGGTAGGTAGGTAGATTGATAGATACAGATGGGTAGGTAGGTAGATAGATAGATACAGATAGGTTGGTAGGTAGATAGATAGAGATAGGTAGGTAGGTAGATAGATAGATAGAGATAGGTAGGTAGGTAGATTGATAGATACAGATAGGTAGGTAGGTAGATTGATAGATAGAGATAGGTAGGTAGGTAGATAGATAGATAGAGATAGGTAGGTAGGTAGATTGATAGATACAGATAGGTAGGTAGGTAGATTGATAGATAGAGATAGGTAGGTAGGTAGATAGATAGATAGAGATAGGTAGGCAGGTAGGTAGATAGATACAGATAGGTAGGTAGATAGATAAATACAGATAGGTGGGTAGGTAGATAGATAGATAGAGATAGGTAGGTAGGTAGATTGACAGATAGAGATAGGTAGGTAGGTAGATAGATAGATAGAGATAGGTAGGTAGGTAGGTAGATAGATACAGATAGGTAGGTAGATAGATAAATACAGATAGGTGGGTAGGTAGATAGATAGATAGAGATAGGTAGGTAGGTAGATAGATAGATAGAGATAGGTAGGTAGGTAGATTGATAGATACAGATGGGTAGGTAGGTAGATAGATAGATACAGATAGGTAGGTAGGTAGATAGATAGATAGAGATAGGTAGGTAGGTAGATTGATAGATAGAGATAGGTAGGTAGGTAGGTAGATAGATAGAGATAGGTAGGTAGGTAGATTGATAGATACAGATAGGTAGGTAGGTAGATAGATAGATAGAGATAGGTAGGTAGATAGATAGAGATAGGTAGGTAGGTAGATATATAGATACAGATAGGTAGGTAGGTAGATAGGTAGATAGAGATAGGTAGGTAGGTAGATAGATAGATAGAGATAGGTAGGTAGGTAGATTGATAGATAGAGATAGGTAGGTAGGTAGATTGATAGATACAGATGGGTAGGTAGGTAGATAGATAGATACAGATAGGTTGGTAGGTAGATTGATTGATACAGATAGGTAGGTAGGTAGATAGATAGATAGAGATAGGTATGTAGATTGATAGATAGAGATAGGTAGATAGGTAGATACATAGATACAGATAGGTAGGTAGGTAGATATATAGATACAGATATATAGGTAGGTAGGTAGATTGATAGAGATAGGTAGGTAGGTAGATTGATAGATACAGATAGGTAGGTAGGTAGATAGATAGATACAGATAGGTAGGTAGGTAGATTGATAGATAGAGATAGGTAGGTAGGTAGATTGATAGATAGAGATAGGTAGGTAGGTAGGTAGGTAGATAGAGATAGGTAGGTAGGTAGATTGATAGATACAGATAGGTAGGTAGGTAGATAGATAGATAGAGATAGGTAGGTAGGTAGATAGATAGATAGAGATAGGTAGGTAGGTAGATAGATAGATAGAGATAGATAGGTAGGTAGGTAGATAGATAGAGATAGGTAGGTAGGTAGATTGATAGATACAGATAGGTAGGTAGGTAGATAGATAGATAGAGATACGTAGGTAGGTAGGTAGATAGATACAGATAGGTAGGTAGGTAGATAGATAGATACAGATAGGTAGGTAAGTAGATATATAGATACAGATAGGTAGGTAGGTAGATTGATAGATACAGATAGGTAGGTAGGTAGATAGATAAATACAGATAGGTGGGAAGATAGATTGATAGATAGAGATAGGTAGGTAGGTAGATTGATAGATAGAGATAGGTAGGTAGGTAGATATATAGATACAGATATGTAGGTAGAGAGATAGATAGATAGAGATAGGTAGGTTGGTAGATTGATAGATACAGATAGGTAGGTAGGTAGGTAGATAGATACAGATAGGTAGGTAGGTAGATTGATAGATAGAGATAGGTAGGTAGGTAGATAGATAGATAGAGATAGGTAGGTAGGTAGATTGATAGATACAGATAGGTAGGTAGGTAGATTGATAGATAGAGATAGGTAGGTAGGTAGATAGATAGATAGAGATAGGTAGGCAGGTAGGTAGATAGATACAGATAGGTAGGTAGATAGATAAATACAGATAGGTGGGTAGGTAGATAGATAGATAGAGATAGGTAGGTAGGTAGATTGACAGATAGAGATAGGTAGGTAGGTAGATAGATAGATAGAGATAGGTAGGTAGGTAGGTAGATAGATACAGATAGGTAGGTAGATAGATAAATACAGATAGGTGGGTAGGTAGATAGATAGATAGAGATAGGTAGGTAGGTAGATAGATAGATAGAGATAGGTAGGTAGGTAGATTGATAGATACAGATGGGTAGGTAGGTAGATAGATAGATACAGATAGGTAGGTAGGTAGATAGATAGATAGAGATAGGTAGGTAGGTAGATTGATAGATAGAGATAGGTAGGTAGGTAGGTAGATAGATAGAGATAGGTAGGTAGGTAGATTGATAGATACAGATAGGTAGGTAGGTAGATAGATAGATAGAGATAGGTAGGTAGATAGATAGAGATAGGTAGGTAGGTAGATATATAGATACAGATAGGTAGGTAGGTAGATAGGTAGATAGAGATAGGTAGGTAGGTAGATAGATAGATAGAGATAGGTAGGTAGGTAGATTGATAGATAGAGATAGGTAGGTAGGTAGATTGATAGATACAGATGGGTAGGTAGGTAGATAGATAGATACAGATAGGTTGGTAGGTAGATTGATTGATACAGATAGGTAGGTAGGTAGATAGATAGATAGAGATAGGTATGTAGATTGATAGATAGAGATAGGTAGATAGGTAGATACATAGATACAGATAGGTAGGTAGGTAGATATATAGATACAGATATATAGGTAGGTAGGTAGATTGATAGAGATAGGTAGGTAGGTAGATTGATAGATACAGATAGGTAGGTAGGTAGATAGATAGATACAGATAGGTAGGTAGGTAGATTGATAGATAGAGATAGGTAGGTAGGTAGATTGATAGATAGAGATAGGTAGGTAGGTAGGTAGGTAGATAGAGATAGGTAGGTAGGTAGATTGATAGATACAGATAGGTAGGTAGGTAGATAGATAGATAGAGATAGGTAGGTAGGTAGATAGATAGATAGAGATAGGTAGGTAGGTAGATAGATAGATAGAGATAGATAGGTAGGTAGGTAGATAGATAGAGATAGGTAGGTAGGTAGATTGATAGATACAGATAGGTAGGTAGGTAGATAGATAGATAGAGATACGTAGGTAGGTAGGTAGATAGATACAGATAGGTAGGTAGGTAGATAGATAGATACAGATAGGTAGGTAAGTAGATATATAGATACAGATAGGTAGGTAGGTAGATTGATAGATACAGATAGGTAGGTAGGTAGATAGATAAATACAGATAGGTGGGAAGATAGATTGATAGATAGAGATAGGTAGGTAGGTAGATTGATAGATAGAGATAGGTAGGTAGGTAGATATATAGATACAGATATGTAGGTAGAGAGATAGATAGATAGAGATAGGTAGGTTGGTAGATTGATAGATACAGATAGGTAGGTAGGTAGGTAGATAGATACAGATAGGTAGGTAGGTAGATTGATAGATAGAGATAGGTAGGTAGGTAGGTAGATAGATAGAGATAGGTAGGTAGGTAGATTGATAGATACAGATAGGTAGGTAGGTAGATAGATAGATAGAGATAGGTAGGTAGGTAGATAGATAGATAGAGATAGGTAGGTAGGTAGATAGATAGATAGAGATAGATAGGTAGGTAGGTAGATACATAGATACAGATATGTAGGTAGGTAGATAGATAGATAGATATAGGTAGGTAGGTAGGTAGATTGATAGAGATAGGTAGGTAGGTAGGTAGATAGATAGAGATAGGTAGGTAGGTAGATTGATAGATACAGATAGGTAGGTAGGTAGATAGATAGATAGAGATACGTAGGTAGGTAGGTAGATAGATACAGATAGGTAGGTAGGTAGATAGATAGATACAGATAGGTAGGTAAGTAGATATATAGATACAGATAGGTAGGTAGGTAGATTGATAGATACAGATAGGTAGGTAGGTAGATAGATAAATACAGATAGGTGGGAAGATAGATTGATAGATAGAGATAGGTAGGTAGGTAGATTGATAGATAGAGATAGGTAGGTAGGTAGATATATAGATACAGATATGTAGGTAGAGAGATAGATAGAGATAGGTAGGTAGGTAGATAGATAGATAGAGATAGGTAGGTAGGTAGATTGATAGATACAGATGGGTAGGTAGGTAGATAGATAGATACAGATAGGTAGGTAGGTAGATAGATAGATAGAGATAGGTAGGTAGGTAGATTGATAGATAGAGATAGGTAGGTAGGTAGGTAGATAGATAGAGATAGGTAGGTAGGTAGATTGATAGATACAGATAGGTAGGTAGGTAGATAGATAGATAGAGATAGGTAGGTAGATAGATAGAGATAGGTAGGTAGGTAGATATATAGATACAGATAGGTAGGTAGGTAGATAGGTAGATAGAGATAGGTAGGTAGGTAGATAGATAGATAGAGATAGGTAGGTAGGTAGATTGATAGATAGAGATAGGTAGGTAGGTAGATTGATAGATACAGATGGGTAGGTAGGTAGATAGATAGATACAGATAGGTTGGTAGGTAGATTGATTGATACAGATAGGTAGGTAGGTAGATAGATAGATAGAGATAGGTATGTAGATTGATAGATAGAGATAGGTAGATAGGTAGATACATAGATACAGATAGGTAGGTAGGTAGATATATAGATACAGATATATAGGTAGGTAGGTAGATTGATAGAGATAGGTAGGTAGGTAGATTGATAGATACAGATAGGTAGGTAGGTAGATAGATAGATACAGATAGGTAGGTAGGTAGATTGATAGATAGAGATAGGTAGGTAGGTAGATTGATAGATAGAGATAGGTAGGTAGGTAGGTAGGTAGATAGAGATAGGTAGGTAGGTAGATTGATAGATACAGATAGGTAGGTAGGTAGATAGATAGATAGAGATAGGTAGGTAGGTAGATAGATAGATAGAGATAGGTAGGTAGGTAGATAGATAGATAGAGATAGATAGGTAGGTAGGTAGATACATAGATACAGATATGTAGGTAGGTAGATAGATAGATAGATATAGGTAGGTAGGTAGGTAGATTGATAGAGATAGGTAGGTAGGTAGGTAGATAGATAGAGATAGGTAGGTAGGTAGATTGATAGATACAGATAGGTAGGTAGGTAGATAGATAGATAGAGATACGTAGGTAGGTAGGTAGATAGATACAGATAGGTAGGTAGGTAGATAGATAGATACAGATAGGTAGGTAAGTAGATATATAGATACAGATAGGTAGGTAGGTAGATTGATAGATACAGATAGGTAGGTAGGTAGATAGATAAATACAGATAGGTGGGAAGATAGATTGATAGATAGAGATAGGTAGGTAGGTAGATTGATAGATAGAGATAGGTAGGTAGGTAGATATATAGATACAGATATGTAGGTAGAGAGATAGATAGATAGAGATAGGTAGGTTGGTAGATTGATAGATACAGATAGGTAGGTAGGTAGGTAGATAGATACAGATAGGTAGGTAGGTAGATTGATAGATAGAGATAGGTAGGTAGGTAGGTAGATAGATAGAGATAGGTAGGTAGGTAGATTGATAGATACAGATAGGTAGGTAGGTAGATAGATAGATAGAGATAGGTAGGTAGGTAGATAGATAGATAGAGATAGGTAGGTAGGTAGATAGATAGATAGAGATAGATAGGTAGGTAGGTAGATACATAGATACAGATATGTAGGTAGGTAGATAGATAGATAGATATAGGTAGGTAGGTAGGTAGATTGATAGAGATAGGTAGGTAGGTAGGTAGATAGATAGAGATAGGTAGGTAGGTAGATTGATAGATACAGATAGGTAGGTAGGTAGATAGATAGATAGAGATACGTAGGTAGGTAGGTAGATAGATACAGATAGGTAGGTAGGTAGATAGATAGATACAGATAGGTAGGTAAGTAGATATATAGATACAGATAGGTAGGTAGGTAGATTGATAGATACAGATAGGTAGGTAGGTAGATAGATAAATACAGATAGGTGGGAAGATAGATTGATAGATAGAGATAGGTAGGTAGGTAGATTGATAGATAGAGATAGGTAGGTAGGTAGATATATAGATACAGATATGTAGGTAGAGAGATAGATAGAGATAGGTAGGTTGGTAGATTGATAGATACAGATAGGTAGGTAGGTAGGTAGATAGATACAGATAGGTAGGTAGGTAGATTGATAGATAGAGATAGGTAGGTAGGTAGGTAGATAGATAGAGATAGGTAGGTAGGTAGATATATAGATACAGATATGTAGGTAGATAGATAAATACAGATAGGTGGGTAGGTAGATAGATAGATAGATAGAGATAGGTAGGTAGGTAGATTGATAGATAGAGATAGGTAGATAGGTAGATAGATAGATACAGATAGGTAGGTAGGTAGATAGATAGATACAGATATGTAGGTAGGTAGATAGATAGATAGAGATAGGTAGGTAGGTAGATTGATAGATAGAGATAGGAAGGTAGGTAGATTGATAGATACAGATAGGTAGGTAGGTAGATAGATAGATACAGATAGGTAGGTAGGTAGATTGATAGATAGAGATAGGTAGGTAGGTAGATTGATAGATACAGATAGGTAGGTAGGTAGATATTAGATACAGATAGGTAGGTAGGTAGATAGATAGATAGAGATAGGTAGGTAGGTAGATTGATAGATAGAGATAGGTAGGTAGGTAGATATATAGATACAGATATGTAGGTAGGTAGATAGATGGATAGAGATAGCTAGGTAGGAAGATTGATAGATACAGATAGGTAGGTAGGTAGATAGATAGATACAGATAGGTAGGTAGGTAGATAGATAGATAGAGATAGGTAGGTAGGTAGATAGATAGATAGAGATAGGTAGGTAGATAGGTAGATAGATACAGATAGGTAGGTAGGTAGATTGATAGATAGAGATAGGTAGGTAGGTAGATAGATAGATAGAGATAGGTAGGTAGGTAGATATATAGATACAGATATGTAGGTAGGTAGATAGATAGATAGAGATAGGTAGGTAGGTAGATTGATAGATACAGATGGGTAGGTAGGTAGATACATAGATACAGATAGGTTGGTAGGTAGATAGTTAGATAGAGATAGGTAGGTAGGTAGATAGATAGATAGAGATAGGTAGGTAGGTAGATATATAGATACAGATCGATAGGTAGGAAGATAGGTAGATAGAGATAGGTAGGTAGGTAGATTGATAGATAGAGATAGGTAGGTAGGTAGATTGATAGATAGAGATAGGTAGGTAGGTAGATAGATAGAGATAGGTAGGTAGGTAGATTGATAGATACAGATAGGTAGGTAGGTAGATAGATAGAGATAGGTAGGTAGATAGATAGATAGAGATAGGTAGATAGGTAGATAGATAGATAGAGATAGGTAGGTAGGTAGATATATAGATACAGATATGTAGGTAGGTAGATAGATAGAGATAGGTAGGTAGGTAGATTGATAGATACAGATAGGTAGGTAGATAGGTAGATAGATTACAGATAGGTAGGTAGGTAGATATATAGATACAGATAGGTAGGTAGGTAGATAGATAGATAGAGATAGGTAGGTAGGTAGATTGATAGATAGAGATAGGTAGTAGATAGATATATAGATACAGATATGTAGGTAGGTAGATAGATGGATAGAGATAGCTAGGTAGGTAGATTGATAGATACAGATAGGTAGGTAGGTAGATAGATAGATACAGATAGGTAGGTAGGTAGATTGATAGATAGAGATAGGTAGGTAGGTAGATTGATAGATACAGATAGGTAGGTAGGTAGATATATAGATACAGATAGGTAGGTAGGTAGATAGATAGATAGATAGAGATAGGTAGGTAGGTAGATTGATAGATAGAGATAGGTAGGTAGGTATATTATAGATACAGATATGTAGGTAGGTAGATAGATAGATAGAGATAGCTAGGTAGGTAGATTGATAGATACAGATAGGTCGGTAGGTAGATAGATAGATACAGATAGGTAGGTAGGTAGATAGATAGATAGAGATAGGTAGGTAGGTAGATAGATAGATAGAGATAGGTTAGGTAGATAGGTAGATAGATACAGATAGGTAGGTAGGTAGATTGATAGATAGAGATAGGTAGGTAGGTAGATAGATAGAGATAGGTAGGTAGGTAGATATATAGATACAGATATGTAGGTAGGTAGATAGTAGATAGAGATAGGGTAGGTAGGTAGATTGATAGATACAGATGGGGTAGGTAGGTAGATAGATAGATACAGATAGGTTGGTAGGTAGATAGTTAGATAGAGATAGGTAGGTAGGTAGATAGATAGATAGAGATAGGTAGGTAGGTAGATATATAGATACAGATAGGTAGGTAGGTAGATAGGTAGATAGAGATAGGTAGGTAGGTAGATAGATAGATAGAGATAGGTAGGTAGGTAGATTGATAGATAGAGATAGGTAGGTAGACAGATAGATAGATAGAGATAGGTAGGTAGGTAGATTGATAGATAGAGATAGGTAGGTAGGTAGATAGAAAGAGATAGGTAGGTAGGTAGATTGATAGATACAGATAGGTAGGTAGGTAGATAGATAGATAGAGATAGGTAGGTAGACAGATAGATAGAGATAGGTAGATAGGTAGATAGATAGATAGAGATAGGTAGGTAGGTAGATATATAGATACAGATATGTAGGTAGGTAGATAGATAGAGATAGGTAGGTAGGTAGATTGATAGATACAGATAGGTAGGTAGATAGGTAGATAGATACAGATAGGAAGGTAGGTAGATTGATAGATAGAGATAGGTAGGTAGGTAGGTAGGTAGGTAGATAGATAGAGATAGGTAGGTAGGTAGATAGATAGAGATAGGTAGGTAGGTAGATATATAGATACAGATAGGTAGGTAGATAGATAGATAGATAGATAGATAGAGATAGGTAGGTAGGTAGATAGATAGATAGAGATAGGTAGGTAGATAGGTAGATAGATACAGATAGGTAGGTAGGTAGATTGATAGATAGAGATAGGTAGGTAGGTAGATAGATAGAGATAGGTAGGTAGGTAGATTGATAGATACAGATAGGTAGGTAGGTAGATAGATAGATAGAGATAGGTAGGTAGATAGATAGATAGAGATAGGTAGGTAGGTAGATAGATAGAGATAGGTAGGTAGGTAGGTAGATATATAGATACAGATATGTAGGTAGGTAGATAGATAGAGATAGGTAGGTAGGTAGATTGATAGATAGAGATAGGTAGGTAGGTAGATTGATAGATAGAGATAGGTAGGTAGGTAGATAGATAGAGATAGGTAGGTAGGTAGATTGATAGATACAGATAGGTAGGTAGGTAGATAGATAGATAGAGATAGGTAGGTAGATAGATAGATAGAGATAGGTAGATAGGTAGATAGATAGATAGAGATAGGTAGGTAGGTAGATATATAGATACAGATATGTAGGTAGGTAGATAGATAGAGATAGGTAGGTAGGTAGATTGATAGATACAGATAGGTAGGTAGGTAGATTGATAGATAGAGATAGGTAGGTAGGTAGATAGATAGATAGAGATAGGTAGGTAGGTAGATTGATAGATACAGATAGGTAGGTAAGTAGATTGATAGATAGAGATAGGTAGGTAGGTAGATAGATAGATAGAGATAGGTAGGTAGGTAGATAGATAGAGATAGGTAGGTAGGTAGATTGATAGATACAGATAGGTAGGTAGGTAGATAGATAGATAGAGATAGGTAGGTAGATAGATAGATAGAGATAGGTAGATAGGTAGATAGATAGATAGAGATAGGTAGGTAGGTAGATATATAGATACAGATATGTAGGTAGGTAGATAGATAGAGATAGGTAGGTAGGTAGATTGATAGATACAGATAGGTAGGTAGGTAGATTGATAGATAGAGATAGGTAGGTAGGTAGATAGATAGATAGAGATAGGTAGGTAGGTAGATTGATAGATACAGATAGGTAGGTAGGTAGATTGATAGATAGAGATAGGTAGGTAGGTAGATAGATAGATAGAGATAGGTAGGTAGGTAGATTGATAGATACAGATAGGTAGGTAGGTAGATTGATAGATAGAATTAGGTAGGTAGGTAGATAGATAGATAGATAGAGATAGGTAGGCAGGTAGGTAGATAGATACAGATAGGTAGGTAGATAGATAAATACAGATAGGTGGGTAGGTAGATAGATAGATAGAGATAGGTAGGTAGGTAGATTGACAGATAGAGATAGGTAGGTAGGTAGATAGATAGATAGAGATAGGTAGGTAGGTAGGTAGATAGATACAGATAGGTAGGTAGATAGATAAATACAGATAGGTGGGTAGGTAGATAGATAGATAGAGATAGGTAGGTAGGTAGATTGATAGATAGAGATAGGTAGATAGGTAGATAGATAGATACAGATAGGTAGGTAGGTAGATATATAGATACAGATAGGTAGGTAGGTAGATAGATAGATAGAGATAGGTAGGTAGGTAGATAGATAGATAGAGATAGGTAGGTAGGTAGGTAGATAGATAGAGATAGGTAGGTAGGTAGATAGATAGATAGAGATAGGTAGGTAGGTAGATAGATAGATAGAGATAGGTAGGTAGGTAGATTGATAGATACAGATGGGTAGGTAGGTAGATAGATAGATACAGATAGGTAGGTAGGTAGATAGATAGATAGAGATAGGTAGGTAGGTAGATAGATAGATAGAGATAGGTAGGTAGATAGGTAGATAGATACAGATAGGTAGGTAGGTAGATAGATAGATAGATAGAGATAGGTAGGTAGATAGGTAGATAGATACAGATAGGTAGGTAGGTAGATTGATAGATACAGATGGGTAGGTAGGTAGATTGATAGATAGAGATAGGTAGGTAGGTAGGTAGGTAGATAGATAGAGATAGGTAGGTAGGTCGATACATAGATAGAGATAGGTAGGTAGGTAGATATATAGATACAGATAGGTAGGTAGGTAGATAGATAGATAGAGATAGGTAGGTAGGTAGATAGATAGATAGATAGAGATAGGTAGGTAGATAGGTAGATAGATACAGATAGGTAGGTAGGTAGATTGATAGATAGAGATAGGTAGGTAGGTAGATAGATTGAGATAGGTAGGTAGGTAGATTGATAGATACAGATAGGTAGGTAGGTAGATAGATAGATACAGATAGGTTGGTAGGTAGATAGTTAGATAGAGATAGGTAGGTAGGTAGATAGATAGATAGAGATAGGTAGGTAGGTAGATTGATAGATACAGATAGGTAGGTAGGTAGATATATAGATACAGATAGGTAGGTAGGTAGATAGATAGATAGATAGAGATAGGTAGGTAGGTAGATTGATAGATAGAGATAGGTAGGTAGGTAGATATATAGATACAGATATGTAGGTAGGTAGATAGATAGATAGAGATAGCTAGGTAGGTAGATTGATAGATACAGATAGGTAGGTAGGTAGATAGATAGATACAGATAGGTAGGTAGGTAGATAGATAGATAGAGATAGGTAGGTAGGTAGATAGATAGATAGAGATAGGGTAGGTAGATAGGTAGATAGATACAGATAGGTAGGTAGGTAGATTGATAGATAGAGATAGGTAGGTAGGTAGATAGATAGAGATAGGTAGGTAGGTAGATATATAGATACAGATATGTAGGTAGGTAGATAGATAGATAGAGATAGGTAGGTAGGTAGATTGATAGATACAGATGGGTAGGTAGGTAGATAGATAGATACAGATAGGTTGGTAGGTAGATAGTTAGATAGAGATAGGTAGGTAGGTAGATAGATAGATAGAGATAGGTAGGTAGGTAGATATATAGATACAGATAGGTAGGTAGGTAGATAGGTAGATAGAGATAGGTAGGTAGGTAGATAGATAGATAGAGATAGGTAGGTAGGTAGATTGATAGATAGAGATAGGTAGGTAGACAGATAGATAGATAGAGATAGGTAGGTAGGTAGATTGATAGATAGAGATAGGTAGGTAGGTAGATAGAAAGAGATAGGTAGGTAGGTAGATTGATAGATACAGATAGGTAGGTAGGTAGATAGATAGATAGAGATAGGTAGGTAGACAGATAGATAGAGATAGGTAGATAGGTAGATAGATAGATAGAGATAGGTAGGTAGGTAGATATATAGATACAGATATGTAGGTAGGTAGATAGATAGAGATAGGTAGGTAGGTAGATTGATAGATACAGATAGGTAGGTAGATAGGTAGATAGATACAGATAGGAAGGTAGGTAGATTGATAGATAGAGATAGGTAGGTAGGTAGGTAGGTAGGTAGATAGATAGAGATAGGTAGGTAGGTAGATAGATAGAGATAGGTAGGTAGGTAGATATATAGATACAGATAGGTAGGTAGATAGATAGATAGATAGATAGAGATAGGTAGGTAGGTAGATAGATAGATAGAGATAGGTAGGTAGATAGGTAGATAGATACAGATAGGTAGGTAGGTAGATTGATAGATAGAGATAGGTAGGTAGGTAGATAGATAGAGATAGGTAGGTAGGTAGATTGATAGATACAGATAGGTAGGTAGGTAGATAGATAGATAGAGATAGGTAGGTAGATAGATAGATAGAGATAGGTAGGTAGGTAGATAGATAGAGATAGGTAGGTAGGTAGGTAGATATATAGATACAGATATGTAGGTAGGTAGATAGATAGAGATAGGTAGGTAGGTAGATTGATAGATAGAGATAGGTAGGTAGGTAGATTGATAGATAGAGATAGGTAGGTAGGTAGATAGATAGAGATAGGTAGGTAGGTAGATTGATAGATACAGATAGGTAGGTAGGTAGATAGATAGATAGAGATAGGTAGGTAGATAGATAGATAGAGATAGGTAGATAGGTAGATAGATAGATAGAGATAGGTAGGTAGGTAGATATATAGATACAGATATGTAGGTAGGTAGATAGATAGAGATAGGTAGGTAGGTAGATTGATAGATACAGATAGGTAGATAGGTAGATTGATAGATAGAGATAGGTAGGTAGGTAGATAGATAGATAGAGATAGGTAGGTAGGTAGATTGATAGATACAGATAGGTAGGTAAGTAGATTGATAGATAGAGATAGGTAGGTAGGTAGATAGATAGATAGAGATAGGTAGGTAGGTAGATAGATAGAGATAGGTAGGTAGGTAGATTGATAGATACAGATAGGTAGGTAGGTAGATAGATAGATAGAGATAGGTAGGTAGATAGATAGATAGAGATAGGTAGATAGGTAGATAGATAGATAGAGATAGGTAGGTAGGTAGATATATAGATACAGATATGTAGGTAGGTAGATAGATAGAGATAGGTAGGTAGGTAGATTGATAGATACAGATAGGTAGGTAGGTAGATTGATAGATAGAGATAGGTAGGTAGGTAGATAGATAGATAGAGATAGGTAGGTAGGTAGATTGATAGATACAGATAGGTAGGTAGGTAGATTGATAGATAGAGATAGGTAGGTAGGTAGATAGATAGATAGAGATAGGTAGGTAGGTAGATTGATAGATACAGATAGGTAGGTAGGTAGATTGATAGATAGAATTAGGTAGGTAGGTAGATAGATAGATAGATAGAGATAGGTAGGCAGGTAGGTAGATAGATACAGATAGGTAGGTAGATAGATAAATACAGATAGGTGGGTAGGTAGATAGATAGATAGAGATAGGTAGGTAGGTAGATTGACAGATAGAGATAGGTAGGTAGGTAGATAGATAGATAGAGATAGGTAGGTAGGTAGGTAGATAGATACAGATAGGTAGGTAGATAGATAAATACAGATAGGTGGGTAGGTAGATAGATAGATAGAGATAGGTAGGTAGGTAGATTGATAGATAGAGATAGGTAGATAGGTAGATAGATAGATACAGATAGGTAGGTAGGTAGATATATAGATACAGATAGGTAGGTAGGTAGATAGATAGATAGAGATAGGTAGGTAGGTAGATAGATAGATAGAGATAGGTAGGTAGGTAGGTAGGTAGATAGATAGAGATAGGTAGGTAGGTAGATAGATAGATAGAGATAGGTAGGTAGGTAGATAGATAGATAGAGATAGGTAGGTAGGTAGATTGATAGATACAGATGGGTAGGTAGGTAGATAGATAGATACAGATAGGTAGGTAGGTAGATAGATAGATAGAGATAGGTAGGTAGGTAGATAGATAGATAGAGATAGGTAGGTAGATAGGTAGATAGATACAGATAGGTAGGTAGGTAGATAGATTGATAGAGAGAGATAGGTAGGTAGATAGGTAGATAGATACAGATAGGTAGGTAGGTAGATTGATAGATACAGATGGGTAGGTAGGTAGATTGATAGATAGAGATAGGTAGGTAGGTAGGTAGGTAGATAGATAGAGATAGGTAGGTAGGTCGATAGATAGATAGAGATAGGTAGGTAGGTAGATATATAGATACAGATAGGTAGGTAGGTAGATAGATAGATAGAGATAGGTAGGTAGGTAGATAGATAGATAGATAGAGATAGGTAGGTAGATAGGTAGATAGATACAGATAGGTAGGTAGGTAGATTGATAGATAGAGATAGGTAGGTAGGTAGATAGATTGAGATAGGTAGGTAGGTAGATTGATAGATACAGATAGGTAGGTAGGTAGATAGATAGATACAGATAGGTTGGTAGGTAGATAGTTAGATAGAGATAGGTAGGTAGGTAGATAGATAGATAGAGATAGGTAGGTAGGTAGATATATAGATACAGATAGGTAGGTAGGTAGATAGGTAGATAGAGATAGGTAGGTAGGTAGACTAGATAGATAGAGATAGGTAGGTAGGTAGATTGATAGATAGAGATAGGTAGGTAGGTAGATTGATAGATAGAGATAGGTAGGTAGGTAGATAGATAGAGATAGGTAAATAGGTAGATTGATAGATACAAGATAGGTAGGTAGGTAGATAGATAGATAGAGATAGGTATGTAGATTGATAGATAGAGATAGGTAGATAGGTAGATACATAGACACAGATAGGTAGGTAGGTAGATATATAGATACAGATATGTAGGTAGGTAGGTAGGTAGATAGAGATAGGTAGGTAGGTAGATTGATAGATACAGATAGGTAGGTAGGTAGATAGATAGATACAGATAGGTAGGTAGGTAGATTGATAGATAGAGATAGGTAGGTAGGTAGATTGATAGATAGAGATAGGTAGGTAGGTAGATAGATAGATAGAGATAGGTAGGTAGGTAGGTAGATAGATACAGATAGGTAGGTAGATAGATAGATAGATAGAGATAGGTAGGTAGGTAGGTAGATTGATAGATAGAGATAGGTAGGTAGGTAGATTGATAGATAGAGATAGGTAGATATGTAGATAGATAGATAGAGATAGGTAGGTAGGTAGATATATAGATAGCAGATTGTAGGTAGGTAGATAGATAGATAGAGATAGGTAGGTATGTAGATTGATAGATACAGATAGGTAGGTAGGTAGATAGATACAGATAGGTAGGTAGATTGATAGATACAGATAGGTAGTTAGGTAGATTGATAGATAGAGATAGGTAGGTAGGTAGGTAGATAGATAGAGATAGGTAGGTAGTTAGGTAGATAGATACAGATAGGTAGGTAGAATAGATAAATACAGGATAGGTGGGTAGGTAGATAGATAGATAGAGATAGGTAGGTAGGTAGATTGATAGATATTGATAGGTAGATAGGTAGATAGATAGATACAGATAGGTAGGTAGGTAGATATATAGATACAGATATGTAGGTAGGTAGATAGATAGATAGAGATAGGTAGGTAGGTAGATTGATAGATACAGATGGGTAGGTAGGTAGATAGATAGATACAGATAGGTAGGTAGGTAGATAGATAGATAGAGATAGGTAGGTAGGTAGATAGATAGATAGAGATAGGTAGGTAGATAGGTAGATAGATACAGATAGGTAGGTAGGTAGATTGATAGATAGAGATAGGTAGGTAGGTAGGTAGGTAGGTAGATAGATAGAGATAGGTAGGTAGGTAGATAGATAGATAGAGATAGGTAGGTAGGTAGGTAGATAGATACAGATAGGTAGGTTAGATAGATAGATAGATAGAGATAGGTAGGTAGGTAGATTGATAGATAGAGATAGGTAGGTAGGTAGATTGATAGATAGAGATAGGTACATAGGTAGATAGATAGATAGAGATAGGTAGATAGGTAGATAGATAGATACAGATATGTAGGTAGGTAGATTGATAGATAGAGATAGGTAGGTAGGTAGATAGATAGATACAGATAGGTAGGTAGGTAGGTAGATAGATACAGATAGGTAGGTAGGTAGATAGATAGATACAGATAGGTAGGTAGGTAGATTGATAGATAGAGATAGGTAGGTAGGTAGGTAGATAGATAGAGATAGGTAGGTAGGTAGATTGATAGATATAGGTAGGTAGGTAGATAGATAGATAGAGATAGGTAGGTAGGTAGATAGATAGATACAGATAGGTAGGTAGGTAGATAGATAGATAGAGATAGGTAGGTAGGTAGATTGATAGATACAGATGGGTAGGTAGGGTAGATAGATAGATACAGATAGGTTGGTAGGTAGATAGTTTAGAGATAGGTAGGTAGGTAGATAGATAGATAGAGATAGGTAGGTAGGTAGATATATAGATACAGATAGGTAGGTAGGTAGATAGGTAGATAGAGATAGGTAGGTAGGTAGATAGATAGATAGAGATAGGTAGGTAGGTAGATTGATAGATAGAGATAGGTAGGTAGGTAGATTGATAGATAGAGATAGGTAGGTAGGTAGATAGATAGAGATAGGTAGGTAGGTAGATTGATAGATACAGATAGGTAGGTAGGTAGATAGATAGATAGAGATAGGTAGGTAGATAGATAGATAGAGATAGGTAGATAGGTAGATAGATAGATAGAGATAGGTAGGTAGGTAGATATACAGATACAGATATGTTGGTAGGTAGATAGATAGAGATAGGTAGGTAGGTAGATTGATAGATACAGATAGGTAGGTAGGTAGATTGATAGATAGAGATAGGTAGGTAGGTAGATATACAGATACAGATATGTTGGTAGGTAGATAGATAGAGATAGGTAGGTAGGTAGATTGATAGATACAGATAGCTAGGTAGGTAGATTGATAGATAGAGATAGGTAGGTAGGTAGATAGATAGATACAGATAGGTAGGCAGGTAGGTAGATAGATACAGATAGGTAGGTAGATAGATAAATACAGATAGGTGGGTAGGTAGATAGATAGATAGAGATAGGTAGGTAGGTAGATTGACAGATAGAGATAGGTAGGTAGGTAGATAGATAGATAGAGATAGGTAGGTAGGTAGGTAGATAGATACAGATAGGTAGGTAGATAGATAAATACAGATAGGTGGGTAGGTAGATAGTTAGATAGAGATAGGTAGGTAGGTAGATTGATAGATACAGATAGGTAGGTAGGTAGATAGATAGATACAGATAGGTAGGTAGATAGATAAATACAGATAGGTGAGTAGGTAGATAGATAGATAGAGATAGGTAGGTAGGTAGATTGACAGATAGAGATAGGTAGGTAGGTAGATTGATAGATATTGATAGGTAGATAGGTAGATAGATAGTTACAGATAGGTAGGTAGGTAGATATATAGATACAGATATGTAGGTAG
The DNA here is from genome assembly GCA_024509115.1 of Crotalus helleri. NCBI lineage: Eukaryota > Metazoa > Chordata > Lepidosauria > Squamata > Viperidae > Crotalus > Crotalus helleri. Next base: position 163,199 of record JAKSXO010000218.1, read on the forward strand.
GTAGATAGATAGATAGAGATAGGTAGGTAGGTAGATTGATAGATACAGATGGGTAGGTAGGTAGATAGATAGATACAGATAGGTAGGTAGGTAGATAGATAGATAGAGATAGGTAGGTAGGTAGATAGATAGATAGAGATAGGTAGGTAGATAGGTAGATAGATACAGATAGGTAGGTAGGTAGATTGATAGATAGAGATAGGTAGGTAGGTAGGTAGGTAGATAGATAGAGATAGGTAGGTAGGTAGATAGATAGATAGAGATAGGTAGGTAGGTATTTTGATAGATACAGATAGGTAGGTAGGTAGATAGATAGATACAGATAGGTAGGTAGGTAGATAGCTAAATAGAGATAGGAAGGTAGGTAGATTGATAGATAGAGATAGGTAGGTAGGTAGATAGATAGATAGAGATACGTAGGTAGGTAGGTAGGTAGATAGAGATAGGTAGGTAGATAGATAAATACAGATAGGTTTGGTAGGTAGATAGATAGATAGAGATAGGTAGGTAGGTAGATTGATAGATAGAGATAGGTAGATAGGTAGATAGATAGATAAAGATAGGTAGGTAGGTATATTGATAGATAGAGTTAGGTAGGTAGGTAGATAGATAGATACAGATAGGTAGGTAGGTAGATAGATACAGATAGGTAGGTAGATAGATAGATACAGATAGGTAGGTAGGTAGATAAATAGATAGAGATAGGTAGGTAGGTAGATTGATAGATAGAGATAGGTAGGTAGGTAGATAGATAGATAAAGATAGATAGGTAGGTAGGTAGATAGATACAGATAGGTAGGTAGGTAGATAGATAGATACAGATAGGTAGGTACGTAGATTGATAGATAGAGATAGGTAGGTAGGTAGATGATAGATAGAGATAGGTAAGTAGGTAGATTGATAGAGATAGGTAGGTAGGTAGATAGATAGATAGAGATAGGTAGGTAGATAGATAGATACAGATAGGTAGGTAGGTAGATAGATAGATAGAGATAGGTAGGTAGGTAGATAGATAGATAGAGATAGGTAGGTAGGTAGATAGATAGATACAGATAGGTAGGTAGGTAGATAGATAGATACAGATAGGTAGGTAGGTAGATAGATAGATACAGATAGGTAGGTAGGTAGATAAATAGAGATAGGTAGGTAGGTAGATAGATAGATAGAGATAGGTAGGTAGGTAGATAGATAGATAGAGATATGTAGGTAGGTAGATAGATAGATACAGATAGGTAGGTAGGTAGATCGATAAATACAGATAGGTGGGTAGGTAGATAGATAGATAGAGATAGGTAGGTAGGTAGTTTGATAGATAGAGATAGGTAGGTAGGTAGATAGATAGATAGAGATACGTAGGTAGGTAGATTGATAGAGATAGGTAGGTAGATAGATAGATAGATAGAGATAGGTAGGTAGGTAGATAGATAGATACAGATAGGTAGGTAGGTAGATTGATAGATCGAGATAGGTAGGTAGGTAGATAGATAGATAGAGATACATAGGTAGGTTAGTAGGTAGATACAGATAGGTAGGTAGATAGATAAATACAGATAGATGGGTAGGTATATAGATAGATAGAGATAGGTAGGTAGGTAGATAGATAGATACAGATAGGTAGGTAGGTAGGTAGATAGATACAGATAGGTAGGTAGGTAGATAGATAGATTACAGATAGGTAGGTAGGTAGATTGATAGATAGAATAGGTAGGTAGGTAGGTAGATAGATAGAGTAGGTAGGTAGTAGATTGATAGAGATAGGTAGGTAGGTAGATAGATAGATACAGATAGGTAGGTAGGTAGATAGATAGATACAGATAGGTAGGTAGGTAGATTGATAGATAGAGATAGGTAGGTAGGTAGATTGATAGATAGAGACAGGTAGGTAGGTAGATTGATAGATAGTGATAGGTAGGTAGGTAGATAGATAGATAGAGATACGTAGGTAGGTAGGTAGATAGATACAGATAGGTAGGTAGATAGATAAATACAGATAGGTGGGTAGGTAGATGATAGATAGAGATAGGTAGGTAGGTAGATTGATAGATAGAGATAGGTAGGTAGGTAGATAGATAGATACAGATAGGTAGGTAGGTATATGATAGATAGAGATAGGTAGGTATGTAGATAGAAAGATACAGATAGGTAGGTAGGTAGATTGATAGATACAGATAGGTAGGTAGGTAGATAGATAGATAGAGATAGGTAGGTAGGTAGATTGATAGATAGAGGTAGGTAGGTAGGTAGATAGATAGATACAGATAGGTAGGTAGGTAGATAGATACAGATAGGTAGGTAGGTAGATAGATAGATACAGATAGGTAGGTAGGTAGATTGATAGATAGAGATAGGTAGGTAGGTAGGTAGATAGATAGAGATAGGTAGGTAGGTAGATTGATAGAAATAGGTAGGTAGGTAGATAGATAGATAGAGATAGGTAGGTATGTAGATAGAAAGATACAGATAGGTAGGTAGGTAGATTGATAGATACAGATAGGTAGGTAGGTAGATAGATAGATAGAGATAGGTAGGTAGGTAGATTGATAGATAGAGATAGGTAGGTAGGTAGATAGATAGATAGAGATACGTAGGTAGGTAGGTAGATACAGATAGGTAGGTAGATAGATAAATACAGATAGGTGTGTAGGTAGATAGATAGAGATAGGTAGGTAGGTAGATTGATAGATAGAGATAGGTAGATAGGTAGATAGATAGATACAGATAGGTAGGTAGGTATATTGATAGATAGAGATAGGTAGGTAGGTAGATAGATAGATACAGATAGGTAGGTAGGTAGATTGATAGATACAGATAGGTAGGTAGGTAGATAGATAGATACAGATAGGTAGGTAGGTAGATAGATAGATAGATAGATAGAGATAGGTAGGTAGGTAGATTGATAGATAGAGATAGGTAGGTAGGTAGATAGATAGATAGAGATAGGTAGGTAGGTAGGTAGATAGATACAGATAGGTAGGTAGATAGATAAATACAGATAGGTTGGTAGGTAGATAGATAGATAGAGATAGGTAGGTAGGTAGATTGATAGATAGAGATAGGTAGGTAGGTAGATAGATAGATTGAGATAGGTAGATAGGTAGATAGATAAATACAGATAGGTATGTAGGTAGATAGATAAATACAGATAGGTGGGTAGGTAGATAGATAGATAGAGATAGGTAGGTAGGTAGATTGATAGATAGAGATAGGTAGGTAGGTAGATTGATAGATATAGGTAGATAGGTAGATAGATAGATACAGATAGGTAGGTAGGTAGATATATAGATACAGATATGTAGTAGGTAGATAGATAGATAGAGATAGGTAGATAGGTAGATAGATAGATACAGATAGGTATGTAGGTAGATAGATAAATACAGATAGGTGGGTAGGTAGATAGATAGATAGAGATAGGTAGGTAGGTAGATTGATAGATAGAGATAGGTAGGTAGGTAGATTGATAGATATAGGTAGATAGGTAGATAGATAGATACAGATAGGTAGGTAGGTAGATATATAGATACAGATATGTAGGTAGGTAGATAGATAGATAGAGATAGGTAGGTAGGTAGATAGATAGATACAGATAGGTAGGTAGCTAGATAGATAGATACAGATAGGTAGGTAGGTAGATAGATAGATACAGATAGGTAGGTAGCTAGATATATAGATACAGATATGTAGGTAGGTAGATAGATAGATAGAGATAGGTAGATAGGTAGATAGATAGATACAGATAGGTATGTAGGTAGATAGATAAATACAGATAGGTGGGTAGGTAGATAGATAGATAGAGATAGGTAGGTAGGTAGATTGATAGATAGAGATAGGTAGGTAGGTAGATTGATAGATATAGGTAGATAGGTAGATAGATAGATACAGATAGGTAGGTAGGTAGATATATAGAGACAGATATGTAGGTAGGTAGATAGATAGATAGAGATAGGTAGGTAGGTAGATAGATAGATACAGATAGGTAGGTAGGTAGATAGATAGATACAGATAGGTAGGTAGGTAGATTGATAGATAGAGATAGGTAGGTAGGTAGGTAGATAGATAGAGATAGGTAGGTAGGTAGATAGATAGATTGAGATAGGTAGGTAGGTAGATAGATAGATAGAGATATGTAGGTAGGTAGATAGATAGATACAGATAGGAAGGTAGGTAGATCGATAAATACAGATAGGTGGGTAGGTAGATAGATAGATAGAGATAGGTAGGTAGGTAGATTGATAGATAGAGATAGGTAGGTAGGTAGATAGATAGATAGAGATACGTAGGTAGGTAGGTAGGTAGATTGATAGATAGAGATAGGTAGGTAGGTAGATAGATAGATAGATAGATAGAGATACGTAGGTAGGTAGGTAGGTAGATACAGATAGGTAGGTAGATAGATAAATACAGATAGGTGGGTAGGTAGATAGATAGATAGAGATAGGTAGGTAGGTAGATTGATAGATAGAGATAGGTAGATAGGTAGATAGATAGATACAGATAGGTAGGTAGGTAGGTAGATAGATAGAGATAGGTAGGTAGGTAGATATATAGATACAGATATGTAGGTAGATAGATAAATACAGATAGGTGGGTAGGTAGATAGATAGATAGAGATAGGTAGGTAGGTAGATTGATAGATAGGTAGGTAGGTAGATTGATAGATAGAGATAGGTAGATAGGTAGATAGATACAGATAGGTAGGTAGGTAGATATATAGATACAGATATGTAGGTAGGTAGATAGATAGATAGATAGAGATAGGTAGGTAGGTAGATTGATAGATAGAAATAGGTAGGTAGGTAGATTGATAGATATAGGTAGATAGGTAGATAGATAGATACAGATAGGTAGATAGGTAGATATATAGATAGAGATATGTAGGTAGGTAGATAGATAGATAGAGATAGGTAGATAGGTAGATAGATAGATACAGATATGTAGGTAGGTAGATTGATAGATACAGATAGGTAGGTAGGTAGGTAGATAGATACAGATAGGTAGGTAGGTAGATAGATAGATACAGATAGGTAGGTAGGTAGATTGATAGATAGAGATAGGTAGGTAGGTAGGTAGATAGATAGAGATAGGTAGGTAGGTAGATTGATAGAGATAGGTAGGTAGGTAGATAGATAGATAGAGATAGGTAGGTAGGTAGATAGATAGATACAGATAGGTAGGTAGGTAGATAGATATATACAGATAGGTAGGTAGGTAGATAGATAGATAGAGATAGGTAGGTAGGTAGATTGATAGATGCAGATAGGTAGGTAGGTAGATAGATAGCTAGAGATAGGTAGGTAGGTAGATAGATAGATAGAGATAGGTAGGTAGGTAGATAGATAGATACAGATAGGTAGGTAGATAGATAGATACAGATAGGTAGGTAGGTAGATTGATAGATAGAGATAGGAGGTAGGTAGGTAGATAGATAGAGATAGGTAGGTAGGTAGATTAATAGAGATAGGTAGGTAGGTAGGGAGATAGATAGAGATAGGTAGGTAGGTAGATAGATACAGATAGGTAGGTAGGTAGATAGATAGATACACATAGGTAGGTAGGTAGGTAGGTAGATAGATAGATAGATAGAGATAGGTAGGTAGGTAGATTGATAGATAGAGATAGGTAGGTAGGTAGATTGATAGATAGAGATAGGTAGGTAGGTAGATTGATAGAGATAGGTAGGTAGGTAGATAGATAGAGATAGGTAGGTAGGTAGGTAGATTGATAGAGATAGGTAGGTAGGTAGATAGATAGATAGATAGGTAGATAGGTAGATAGATAGATAGATAGATAGATACAGATAGGTAGGTAGGTAGATATATAGATACAGATATGTAGGTAGGTAGATAGATAGAGATAGGTAGATAGGTAGATAGATAGATACAGATAGGTATGTAGGTAGATAGATAAATACAGATAGGTCGGTAGGTAGATAGATAGATAGAGATAGGTAGGTAGGTAGATTCATAGATAGAGATAGGTAGGTAGGTAGATTGATAGATATAGGTAGATAGGTAGATAGATAGATACAGATAGGTAGGTAGGTAGATATATAGATACAGATATGTAGGTAGGTAGATAGATAGATAGATAGAGATAGGTAGGTAGTAGATTGATAGATAGAAATAGGTAGGTAGGTAGATATATAGATACAGATATGTAGGTAGGGTAGATAGATAGATAGAGATAGGTAGGTAGGTAGATAGATGATACAGATAGGTAGGTAGCAGGTAGATAGATAGATACAGATAGGTAGGTAGGTAGATAGATAGATACAGATAGGTAGGTAGGTAAGATATATAGATACAGATATGTAGGTAGGTAGATAAGATAGATAGAGATAGGTAGATAGATAGAGATAGGTAGGTAGGTAGATAGATAGATTGAGATAGGTAGGTAGGTAGATAGATAGATAGAGATATGTAGGTAGGTAGATAGATAGATACAGATAGAAGGTAGGTAGATCGATAAATACAGATAGGTGGGTAGGTAGATAGATAGATAGAGATAGGTAGGTAGGTAGATTGATAGATAGAGATAGGTAGGTAGGTAGATGATAGATTGAGTACGTAGGTAGGTGGTAGTAGATTGATAGATAGAGATAGGTAGGTAGGTAGATAGATAGATAGATAGATTAGAGATACGTAGGTAGGTAGGTAGGTAGATACAGAGAGGTAGGTAGATAGATAAATACAGATAGGTGGGTAGGTAGATAGATAGATAGAGATAGGTAGGTAGGTAGATTGATAGATAGAGATAGGTAGATAGGTAGATAGATAGATACAGATAGGTAGGTAGGTAGTAGATAGATAGAGGATAGGTAGGTAGGTAGATATATAGATACAGATATGTAGGTAGATAGATAAATACAGATAGGCGGGTAGGTAGATAGATAGATAGAGATAGGTAGGTAGGTAGATTGATAGATAGGTAGGTAGGTAGGTAGATTGATAGATATAGGTAGATAGATAGATACAGATAGGTAGGTAGGTAGATATATAGATACAGTATGTAGGTAGGTAGATAGATAGATAGAGATAGGTAGGTTGGTAGATAGATAGATACAGATAGGTAGGTAGCTAGATAGATAGATACAGATAGGTAGGTAGGTAGATAGATAGATACAGATAGGTAGGTAGCTAGATATATAGATACAGATATGTAGGTAGGTAGATAGATAGATTAGAGATAGGTAGATAGGTAGATAGATAGATACAGATAGGTATGTAGGTAGATAGATAAATACAGATAGGTGGGTAGGTAGATAGATAGATAGAGATAGGTAGGTAGGTAGATTGATAGATAGAGATAGGTAGGTAGGTAGATTGATAGATATAGGTAGATAGGTAGATAGATAGATACAGATAGGTAGGTAGGTAGATATATAGAGACAGATATGTAGGTAGGTAGATAGATAGATAGAGATAGGTAGGTAGGTAGATAGATACAGATAGGTAGGTAGGTAGATAGATAGATACAGATAGGTAGGTAGGTAGATTGATAGATAGAGATAGGTAGGTAGGTAGGTAGATAGATAGAGATAGGTAGGTAGATAGATAGATTGAGATAGGTAGGTAGGTAGATAGATAGATAGAGATATGTAGGTAGGTAGATAGATAGATACAGATAGGAAGGTAGGTAGATCGATAAATACAGATAGGTGGGTAGGTAGATAGATAGATAGAGATAGGTAGGTAGGTAGATTGATAGATAGAGATAGGTAGGTAGGTAGATAGATAGATAGAGATACGTAGGTAGGTAGGTAGGTAGATTGATAGATAGAGATAGGTAGGTAGGTAGATAGATAGATAGATAGATAGATAGAGATACGTAGGTAGGTAGGTAGGTAGATACAGATAGGTAGGTAGATAGATAAATACAGATAGGTGGGTAGGTAGATAGATAGATAGAGATAGGTAGGTAGGTAGATTGATAGATAGAGATAGGTAGATAGGTAGATCAGATAGATACAGATAGGTAGGTAGGTAGGTAGATAGATAGAGATAGGTAGGTAGGTAGATATAGATACAGATATGTAGGTAGATAGATAAATACAGATAGGTGGGTAGGTAGATAGATAGATAGAGATAGGTAGGTAGGTAGATTGATAGATAGGTAGGTAGGTAGATTGATAGATAGAGATAGGTAGATAGGTAGATAGATACAGATAGGTAGGTAGGTAGATATATAGATACAGATATGTAGGTAGGTAGATAGATAGATAGATAGAGATAGGTAGGTAGGTAGATTTGATAGATAGAAATAGGTAGGTAGGTAGATTGATAGATATAGGTAGATAGGTAGATAGATAGATACAGATAGGTAGATAGGTAGATATATAGATAGAGATATGTAGGTAGGTAGATAGATAGATAGAGATAGGTAGATAGGTAGATAGATAGATACAG